>BSQZ01000085.1:1540000-1657500 GCA_033239005.1 Lamellibrachia satsuma | reverse complement strand
TTCACTGATGTTCAATCTGCAATGTTTAAATAGTAATATGAGTAGAAATATTAATGGAAATATGAATAGTAACATGAATATTAATATGAATAGAAATATTAATACTAACATGAATAGAAATATTAATACTAACATGAATAGAAATATTAATACTAACATGAATAGAAATATTAATAGTAGTAACTGTATGAATAGTAATCTGAAAAGTAATATGAATAGAAATATGAATAGTAATATGAATATAGATATAAATAGTAATATGAATAGTGTTATGAAAAGTAATATGAATTGAAATATGAATAGTAATATGAATAGTAATATGTGGAGTCATTTTAATAAACTAGTAAGTACTTTTTAAAAGCATCCTTGTATCAGGTAACTTGTGATGGTGTGGCAAGCTTTATGTCATGCTGTATAAAGCTGAACCACTTTCACCATTTCTTCACAAATTTTTGCCGCATCCATTCAAAAATAATGTTATTTATCAAAAAAATGTATTGGAACGAGCTGGTATGTTGTAGTGGATACTAGATAGGTTCAATTTGTCACGAAATGTGTCTGAAACAAGAGACCAGTGAGAAACATTGAGTTAAGGAACTTTAATTACAGATTAAGGACTTGTAAGGTATTAATTACAGATTAAGGACCTGTAAGGTATTAATTACAGATTAAGGACCTGTAAGGTATTAATTACAGATTTCTCAAAGAAGATATAGGGCGTATTCATTTTGTCTCTCCGACCTCTCTGTGGAGCGAAATGTGCTATTCTTTTTGATGCGGAGAGGTCACGTGATCTCTCCGCGTCAAATAGAACAGACCGGAGAAGCTGTCCGGACCGCTCCGACCTCTCCGCCTGCGGGGCATGTCGCGAGCGGAGAATTTCCGGTCACGTGACTTTTGTACAAAATATGAAATTAAATGTGTAGTTTTCTGTTAGCTTTGTACACGTGACAACGCAATGATGTATATCATCGCTGAAGAAAAAATCGCTAACAATTGACACGGCTACTCATTCTGCGTCCATATTGTTTATGGGCGATAACAAGGCGGTTGCTACCCTCTCTGAAGTCTGTTCTTTTTGTTCCTCTCTGTATTCTCCACTTCCGATGGCTCCGCGGACATCACAAAGAATACGCCCAAAGTGATGCGGTTCCCATTCTTTCAGCTGGAGTGCGCCACCAGCCAATGTGTTTGTTGTCGGCATCCATGGACAAGACCGTGATTCTGTGGAAGCCAGACACACAGACGGGCGTCTGGATCGAACATGTAAATGGGATTATGCATTGTGGGATTGTTTAGTTACTTAGTTACTACTGTTTAGTTATTCTCGCAGATAATTAATCGTTCTTTATTGAAGTACAGAGATGTGTTGATGAATTTCCAAGTTGCGTTCTGAACTGCAGCAGACATGGTTTGTTGTGAGACTGTAGTAGAAATAAATATGCAGTATTTTTTCTTGTATAGTAACAATGCAATGATTTAAAGAAATAATTGAAATTACAATAAACTACATGAAATATTGAAGTTTTTCTTCAACACTAAAGCTTTTACTAAGAGCAACAAGTGTAACAATATGTCATCTCTTTTATTGCACAATATTTATATTTATTCACAAGGGGGCAACCTAGTGGTGAAGGTGTTGGACTCTAAATTCGAGGGTTGTGAGTTCAAGACCTACACTGGGAACGGTTCGTTTTCGAAGCTTAGGCAATTTCGTTTACCCTACTTTGCCTCAGTCTACTCAGCTGCAAATGAGTACAAACACTGTTTGGAAGGTACCTAAGGCGGAATGACTTTACCTTTTTATTGCACAAAATAAAAAAAACTGGAATGTTGCAACTTTTTTATCTAAATTATCAATGTCAGCGCAAACTAGCAAATGGTGTGTTGAATGTGAATTGTTGTTGTTGAATGTGAATTGTTGTTGTTGAATGTGAATTGTTGTTGTTGCATGTGAATTGTTGTTGTTGCATGTGAATTGTTGTTGTTGAATGTGAATTGTTGTTGTTGCATGTGAATTGTTGTTGTTGCATGTGAATTGTTGTTGCATGTGAATTGTTGTTGTTGAATGTGAATTGTTGTTGTTGAATGTGAATTGTTGTTGTTGAATGTGAATTGTTGTTGTTGAATGTGAATTGTTGTTGTTGAATGTGAATTGTTGTTGTTGCATGTGAATTGTTGTTGTTGCATGTGAATTGTTGTTAAGTTTTGCACCTAAGTTGTAGCAGCTTTCATGACGACTTTACTGGTCATCAACAGGTTCGCGTGGGAGATGTCGGGGGTAACACTTTGGGATTCTACGGAGGAGCCTTTGGGCCTGATGGACAGAGTATTTTGGCATATGGCTACCAGGGAGCGTTCCAGATGTGGAGGCAACAAAAGGTAGGTACAGTGTGGCCCCAGTCACCCTGCAGGGTAAACAAATGGTAGGTACAGTGTGGCCCCAGTCACCCTGCAGGGTAAACAGAAGATAGGTACAGTGTGGCCCCAGTCACCCTGCAGGGTAAACAAATGGTAGGTACAGTGTGGCCCCAGTCACCCTGCAGGGTAAACAGAAGATGGGTACAGTGTGGCCCCAGTCACCCTGCAGGGTAAACAAATGGTAGGTACAGTGTGGCCCCAGTCACCCTGCAGGGTAAACAGAAGATAGGTACAGTGTGGCCCCAGTCACCCTGCAGGGTAAACAAATGGTAGGTACAGTGTGGCCCCAGTCACCCTGCAGGGTAAACAGAAGATAGGTACAGTGTGGCCCCAGTCACCCTGCAGGTTAAACAAATGGTAGATACAGTGTGGCCCCAGTCACCCTGCAGGGTAAACAGAATGTAGGTACAGTGTGGCCCCAGTCACCCTGCAGGGTAAACACCCAAGATCTGGTACTCTTTGGAAAGTCCTGGCTTTTATAGATAGATTGATTAATTATCCCGTCGTCATATTTATTGCACCGGTAAAGGTATAACATTTATGATTTAGTTTACAAAAACATTACTTGTTTTTAAGGCAAATACTATAGGTATACATTTATGGAAGTCTGGCTGGGAAAACTATTTAAATAAAACTTTCCCATTTTCCCAAATTTCTGTTTTCCTTTTCATGTCCAACATTTACCATAAGTCTATTTAATGTGGCCTTTGTTGATGTGTCGGCAGTGTATGATACGTTCAATTACAGCTTTCTTGTGCACAAGTTATTCCAGATAATAAAAGATGTAAGATTGACCAAACTGATTCATAACATGATGGCCAGTTGACGTTTGTTTGTGGACCTTGTGGATGACCAACCAATACATCCAGAAACCAGAAGTTTCCTATCTGCAGACGATCTCTTTATTGAATCCCAGGAACAGTCCTTCAGAACAGTGGAGCCGCCCCTCACTGATGCACTCGATGGATTAACCAACTGCTATGAGGTCAACCATCTGCGGGCAAATCTTAAGATTAGGCCTGCAAATTGCCAGCTGGAATGGGAGAAAACTGATTCACAGTCCCAAGTGTGTCCCTGGGAATCAGCCTCAGCTACAGACATAATGTCATCAAAACAAAGACAATGGTATCCTAAGGAAACTGTCTAATTCCCAATGGGGAACAGACCCGGGGACCATACAAAGTACTGCCCTTGCCCTGTGCTACTCAGCAGCTGAATATGTCTGCCCTGAATGCATGGACCACTCTACACGGTCCTGAATAGATTCTTATATGTTAAAGAATCTATTCAGGCTTATGAAATAAAACTAGAAAGGGAAGCAGATTGCGATGAAGCTGTTTGGTGCAAAATTGTTTCAGGAAATTCAAAATTAACTGTTGGATTAGTTTACCGAAGTCCAAACATAAACGAAGAGGACAACGCAAAAATAAAAAACGCTATAAAGGAAGTTAGTAAAGGGGAATGTATCATAATGGGAGATTTTAACCATGGACACATACAATGGAATTCTCTAGAGAGCACAGGGATTGAGGATCAACAATTTCTATGTTTAATCCAGGATAGCTTTCTTACTCAGCACGTACTAGAACCAACCAGGGGAGAAAATGTATTAGATATAGTTTTGTCATCACAAAAAGAATTAGTGGACAATGTAAAAATATTTGAACCATTGGGTAATAGTGACCATAATCAAATACATTTTGACATCAATGTAAAATCAGAAAGTAAAAATAAGAAAACGTACAAGGGAAACTTCCACAAAGGTAACTACAAAGATATGAGAAAATACTTAGCACAGCTAGATTGGAATAACATGCTGATGAATAAGACTGCGATTGAATGTTGGAATATTCTAAAATATGAAATTGAGAGTATCATTGATAAATTTGTTCCCTTCCGAAAACAAGGAAAACGGTGTAGAAAGAAACACGTGTCAAAAGAGGCAATTAGAAAAATAATGCTAAAACAAACTATGTGGAGGGTTTATAGGCGTACCAGAAAGGAAGAAGACTATGCAAAATACAAAGAGGCACTTAATGCAGCTACAACTGAAATCAGACAATCTAAAAGAAGCTATGAGCAAAAACTGGCATGTAACATAAAAACTGACAGCAAGAGTTTTTATGCATATGTCAGGAGTAAACAAAACGTACAAGACAAGGTTGGACCTCTAGAAGACAGTGCTGGAAATATAATATCACAGGGGTTTTTAATGGCGGAAGACCTAAATGGTTACTTCAGTTCAGTGTTTACAAAAGAAGATATTAGTTCATTACCAGTTGCTGATGCTAAATTTCAGGGGACTAAATCTGACTATTTAGGACCGTTAGTTGTAACTCCAGAATTAGTAGCTAGGAAAATAAAGGCAATGAAGGATAACAAATCACCGGGAGTGGATGGGATTCCTCCAAAATTACTAATGGAAACAGTAGATCAAATCAGTATACCACTTGCAAGAGTATTCAACTTGTCATTAAAAGAGGGAGTTGTTCCGTTTGAATGGAAAGAAGCAAACATCATACCATTATTTAAAAAGGGTTAGAGAAATAAGTCAGAGAATTACAGACCAGTGAGTTTAACGTCAGTGATTTGTAAATTATTAGAAAGGTTAATTAAAGACCATATGGTGGACTTCCTCGTTAAGCATAAATTATTAAATTCATCTCAACATGGATTCCTTAAAGCGAGGTCATGCTTAACAAATGTGTTATGTTTTTTGGAAGAAATCACTAAGTGGATAGACGAGGGATCGCCAGTAGATATTATCTACTTAGATTTTCAGAAAGCTTTTGACAAAGTGCCACATCAAAGATTGCTACTTAAATTAAAAGCCCATGGTATCGGGGATAGCATAACTGACTGGATAGAACAATGGCTGACTGACAGAAGACAACGAGTTGTAGTAGATGGCGAAGTTTCAAATTGGAAATCGGTTTTGAGTGGGGTACCTCAAGGATCAGTATTAGGACCTATATTATTCTTAATTTATATCAATGACTTGGGCGAGAGTATAACAAGTAACGTACTGAAATTTGCGACGACACAAAACTGTTTAGAAAGGTTAATACTGATGGTGATAAACAACATTTACAAAACGATCTAGACAGATTAGTGAAATGGTCTGAGAAATGGCAGATGCTGTTCAATTTTGGGAAATGTAAATGCCTACATACAGGACATGGGAACTTGAATGTAAACTATAAAATGGGAGCTACTGTTCTTGGTACTACTGTAAAAGAAAAGGACTTAGGAGTTACAATAGCGCTGATATGAAAGTTTCAGAGCAGTGTGGTATTGCAGCTTCAAAGGGTAATCAAATTCTTGGATTGATTAGAAGAAACATAACATACAAGGGAAAAAAGTTAATTATACCTCTTTATAAAGCAATAGTTAGACCTCATTTAGAATACTGTATACAAGCATGGAGACCATATCGTAAGAAGGATATAGATACGCTTGAACGCATACAAAGGAGAGCAACTAAAATGATACCAGAACTTAGAGACCTTAGTTATGAAGAACGCCTGAAAGAATGTGGTTTAACAACTCTAGAGACAAGGAGGTTAAGAGGAGATCAGATTGAAGTTTTTAAGATATTGAATGGGTATGAAAATATTGATAGAAATATGTTTTTCTCACTCAAGAAGGATAGCAGAACTAGAGGACATGAGGTAAAATTAGTAAAGGATCAATGTAGATTGGACATCAGGAAGCACTCGTTCTCACAGAGGACAGTAAATGAATGGAACAAACTGTCTACAGATTGTGTAACTGCTAGCAGCGTGAATATGTTTAAAAACAAGGTTGACACATATATCAAGAGGGCGGGTTATAAGTAGGTGAACATTGTTGGACTCTCGATAAGCCAATGGCTTCCTTGTCCACTTGCCATCTGGGCCTTTGGCTTGGATGGCAAATCTTGTTAAATCTTGTTAAATACTATGGTCCAAGTCCAGAACATGGTCTGTGGATCTACTACTGGTTGCCTCAAACCAACATGAGTGGATGACCTCTATCTGCTATGGTGTTACTCCATGAGAATAACTTCCTTCCTGCTGTTAAGTCCTTGGATGGTAAACCACCCAGCTGTTAAGTCCTTGGATGGTAAACCACCCAGCTGTTAAGTCCTTGGATGGTAAACCACCCAGCTGTTAAGTCCTTGGATGGTAAACCACCCAGCTGTTAAGTCCTTGGATGGTAAACCACCCAGCTGTTAAGTCCCTGGATGGTAAACCACACAGCTGTTAAGTCCTTGGATGGTAAACCACCCAGCTGTTAAGCTGGGGGGCGATCCACCTGCATTGTCTCAACCGCCTGACATCACGTTGTCATGGCAACGCTGGTAGCACAACCTCCACTGCCAGGTGGGGGCAATCCACCTGACATTGTCTCAACCGCCTGAGATCACATTGTCATGGCAACGCTGGTAGCACAACCTCCACTGCCAGGTGGGGGCGATCCACCTGACATTGTCTCAACCGCCTGACATCACGTTGTCATGGCAACGCTGGTAGCACAACCTCCACTGCCAGGTGGGGGCGATCCACCTGACATTGTCTCAACCGCCTGACATCACGTTGTCATGGCAACGCTGGTAGCACAACCTCCACTGCCAGGTGGGGGCGATCCACCTGACATTGTCTCAACCGCCTGACATCACGTTGTCATGGCAACGCTGGTAGCACAACCTCCACTGCCAGGTGGGGGCGATCCACCTGACACTTCCACTCTTCATTTGTGGTGGGCCGTACTGAATGGAGCCAAGTGAAGCAAGTTGTTAGTCCCTGCTCGTCTCTGGGCTGTGTATCAGGGATTTGGGTTTCATCTGCTTGTCTCTGGGCTGTGTATCAGGGGTTTGGGTTTCATCTGCTCGTCTCTGGGCTGTGTATCAGGGGTTTGGGTTTCATCTGCTTGTCTCTGGGCTGTGTATCAGGGGTTTGGGTTTCATCTGCTTGTCTCTGGGCTGTGTATCCAGGGGTTTGGGTTCATCTGCTTGTCTCTGGGCTGTGTATCAGGGGTTTGGGTTTCATCTGCTTGTCTCTGGGCTGTTTATCAGGGGTTTGGGTTCATCTGCTTGTCTCTGGGCTGTGTATCAGGGGTTTGGGTTTCATCTGCTTGTCTCTGGGCTGTGTATCAGGGGTTTGGGTTTCATCTGCTCGTCTCTGGGCTGTGTATCAGGGGTTTGGGTTTCATCTGCTCGTCTCTGGGCTGTGTATCAGGGGTTTGGGTTCATCTGCTTGTCTCTGGGCTGTGTATCAGGGGTTTGGGTTCATCTGCTCGTCTCTGGGCTGTGTATCAGGGGTTTGGGTTCATCTGCTTGTCTCTGGGCTGTGTATCAGGGGTTTGGGTTTCATCTGCTTGTCTCTGGGCTGTGTATCAGGGGTTTGGGTTTCATCTGCTTGTCTCTGGGCTGTGTATCAGGGGTTTGGGTTCATCTGCTTGTCTCTGGGCTGTGTATCAGGGGTTTGGGTTTCATCTGCTTGTCTCTGGGCTGTGTATCAGGGGTTTGGGTTCATCTGCTTGTCTCTGGGCTGTGTATCAGGGGTTTGGGTTCATCTGCTTGTCTCTGGGCTGTGTATCAGGGGTTTGGGTTCATCTGCTTGTCTCTGGGCTGTGTATCAGGGGTTTGGGTTCATCTGCTTGTCTCTGGGCTGTGTATCAGGGGTTTGGGTTTCATCTGCTTGTCTCTGGGCTGTGTATCAGGGGTTTGGGTTCATCTGCTTGTCTCTGGGCTGTGTATCAGGGGTTTGGGTTCATCTGCTCGTCTCTGGGCTGTGTATCAGGGGTTTGGGTTTCATCTGGTGTTGTTCTTAGGTAATCATAGCAAGTGTAGCGACAGGACAATATCAAAACCAAACCAGTAAGAATCTGCTTGATTCTATTCTGCTCAAAAAGTTCCTATTTCTGCCTTTTTTCATTATTTATTTTAGAAGAGCAGATTGCTGTAAAGTTGTTTGTTAATCTGTAAACAATCTGTAGTAATCATTGTTAATGCTGATTAAACCTTTACAAAAGAAAACAACAAATAAAAAATGATTTTCCCACTTAAAAGCAGCATTAGAGAAGATTTTTACTTGACAATTCTTGGTATACATTGAACACACTCTACTCTGTTGTAGGACACGGGTCTGTGTGTGCCGGTGGTGACCTCTGGTGGTCACTTTGGTCCAGTGCAGGACCTGGTATGGCAGCCAGACGCTGGTCAGTTTGTGTTGACTGTCAGCGCTGACCAGACGGCACGACTACACGGCTACTGGACTGCAACAGATGACCGCCAGGTGGGTCAGGGCCTTGACCGGTAAGAACACGTTACAGAAACAGTAATGTGCAATGATTCTCGTTGCTTTGGCGATGAAGTAAAATAAATCTTAAAATTTGAAGGTGAATATAATGTTTTTCATCAGATTTTTTGCACCATGTCAGCCAGAATGAAAAAAAATACCTCAGAATCTCAGAACACACTGAACTGTGTTAAAGACTTCATGTTGCCCGTGGGAACACCCCCAGACTTTGTAATGAAAAGGAACTTGCTTTATTTATTATTCAACTTCCTTAACTTTTTAACTTGTCTTAACTTGCCCTAACTTATTTTAGCCTTGCTGTCGCTGTTTTTTTAACCTGGATATTGTGTTTGTTATAAATGTTTCATTTATTATCATTATTACTGACTGACAGAGTGAGTCATGTTTCAGAGTGGCTGGCATGAGATCGCACGACCTCAGATCCATGGCTACGACCTACAATGTGTCACCATGATTGACAGGTGAGTATGTGACCTCTGAACTATTGCTATGATTTAAGTGTGGCAACATGATTGACATGTTAGTATGTTTCATCTCAACTAGTTGCTATGAATTTCAATATGTCAGCACGATTGACACGTGAGTATGTGAGAAAACAGTGGCTCTGTACTAAGATGACAGACGCCCAGAGCTGTACATTCCCTGGTTGAGTTCACTGACGTTACAAGTCTCTGTATGTTCAGATTCTCCTTTGCGTGTGGCGCGGATGAGAAGGTAGTCCGTGTCTTCAAAGCTCCTGGCAACTTCATTGACAACTTCCGTCGTCTCTGCAGAGTTGACACTGACAGAGACTTGTGTGACAAGCAGGTTAGTGTCTACGATTAGTGTCTGGAATTAGTGTCTGCGATTAGTGCCTGTGATTAGTATCTGTCATTAAGTTTTTAATTAGTGTTCTCCACAAAGTCTCTAACTTGGGTGTTACAGTGCTGTCATCTTCCACAATGTTATGTATACTTCAGAATCATGATCTTTAGTCTTAGGATTGAAGTTGTAAGGTGTGATTATTTGACGGAGAAAGAGAGAAAAAGACAAAACACTTGATTAGACAAAAGAAAGGTGATAAAAAAACAGACGTTTACAAATGTACACACATACTTGTGCACATGCACGTGCAAGCATGCACACCCACGCACACACACCCACGCACACACACCCACACACACACACCCACGCACACACACACACCCACGCACACACACCCACACACACACACCCACGAACACACACCCACGCACACATACCCACGCACACACACCCACGCACACACACCCACACACACACACACCCACGCACACACACCCACGCACACACACCCACGCACACCACCCACGCACACGCACCCACGCACACACACCCACGCACACACACCCACGCACACGCACGCATGCACCCACACACCCATGCACACACACCCACGCACACACACACACCCACGCACATGCACCCACGCACATGGGCTAACTTAGCTTGTATGTGTACATTTTACACATTTATTACTACATGAACTGATTGTTCAAAATACAACTTGACAAAAATACAAGTATTGTAGGTTGATTTAATATGTTAAAAAAATAAATTAAAATTGACATATGTCCACGTATCTCTAAGTTGTCCTGTTAATATACAAAGTTTGAGTTCTCATGCAGTATTTAGAATGAGGACAACTACTTGTAGTACTACAAGGGCCTGCCGGAGGGCGCCAGTGTGCCAGCTCTTGGTCTGTCGAACAAGGCTATCTACCTGGAGCAAGTCCCTGCCCAGGACGCCCAGCTGTACGGGGCTGGTGACCTCCGACCTCAGTCCAACCCCCAGTACTCAGAGGCATATTTTGCCCCACTTTTGCTTACAGGTGGGTACACCGTTTAGGTGTGTGTGTTTAGGTGTGTGTGTTTAGGTGTGTGTATGAATGCTGGTAAATGTGGCCAACTTACTGCATGATAAACATTTGATTGATCATTAACCCTCTCTCCCCCATTGATTCAGCCCACCACGTGTCAGGTTTGTTGATGTTCAAATCTGTAGCACATGAATAGTTTAGTTGGATCAGAAAATGTGAACAGTCTATGTTATAGTACATAGAGTTGAACAGTCTGTGTTATTGTAAATAGAGTTGAACAGTCTGTGTTATTGTATATAGAGTTGAACAGTCTGTGTTATTGTATATATAGTTGAACAGTCTGTTTTATAATATATAGAGTTGAACAGTCTGTGTTATTGTATATAGAGTTGAACAGTCTGTGTTATTGTACATAGAGTTGAACAGTCTGTGTTATTGTATATAGAGTTGAACAGTCTGTGTTATTTTATATAGAGTTGAACAGTATGTGTTATAATATATAGAGTTGAACAGTCTGTGTTATTGTATATAGAGTTGAACAGTTTGTATTATAGTATACAGAGTTGAACAGTCTGTGTTATTGTATTTAGAGTTGAACAGTCTGTGTTATAGTATATAGAGTTGAACAGTCTATGTTATAGTATATAGAGTTGAACAGTCTATGTTATAGTATATAGAGTTGAACAGTCTATGTTATAGTATATAGAGTTGAACCAGTTTTTTTTCGGTTTTCGCCAAAATTTGATCGTATCAGGTCAAAACTAATTTAAGTTTGTATGAAGTTTCACTGAAACAATATAACAGATTTGTGTCGAAAAAATTTACCAGAGAGGAACTTTTAAGGGAGAGTGTCATAACTTGGAAGTTGAGTGAAATAGTATGGTGAAATGTTTGGTAGAGAAGTAAGGGAAAATGTCAAAGAGAATGAACTCATCTGAACTGATATTATACATTGTAGCTATAGCTATTGGAACACTGTCATCAGTATCATTGCTATAGCTATTGGAACACTGTCATCAGTATCATAGCTATATCTATTGGAACACTGTCATCAGTATCATTGCTATAGGTATTGGAACACTGTCATCAGTATCATTGATATAGCTATTGGAACACAGTCATCAATATCATTGCTATAGCTATTGGAACACTGGCATCAGTATCATCGCTATAGCTATTGGAACACTGTCATCAGTATCATCGCTATAGCTGTTGGAATACTGGCATCAGTATCATCGCCATAGCTATTGGAACACTGTCATAAGTATCATCGCTATAGCTATTGGAACACTGTCATAAGTATCATCGCTATTGGAACACTGTCATCAGTATCATAGCTATAGCTATTGGAACACTGCCATCAGTATCATTGCTATAGCTAATGGAACACTGTCATCAGTATCATTACTATAGGTATTGGAACACTGTCATCAGTTTCATTGCTATAGGTATTGGAACACTGTCATCAGTTTCATTGCTATAGGTATTGGAACACTGTCATCAGTATCATTGCTATAGCTATTGGAACACTGTCATCAGTATCATTGCTATAGCTATTGGAACACTGGCATCAGTATCATTGCTATAGGTATTGGAACACTGTCATCAGTTTCATTGCTATAGGTATTGGAACACTGTCATCAGTATCATTGCTATAGGTATTGGAACACTGTCATCAGTATCATTGCTATAGCTATTGGAACACTGTCATCAGTATCATTGCTATAGCTATTGGAACACTGTCATCAGTATCATTGCTATAGGTATTGGAACACTGTCATCAGTATCATTGCTATAGGTATTGGAACACTGTCATCAGTATCATTGATATAGGTATTGGAACACTGTCATCAGTATCATTACTATAGGTATTGGAACACTGTCATCAGTATCATTGCTATAGGTATTGGAACACTGTCATCAGTTTCATTGCTACAGGTATTGGAACACTGTCATCAGTATCATTGCTATAGGTATTGGAACACTGTCATCAGTATCATTCCTATAGGTATTGGAACACTGTCATCAGTATCATTGCTATAGCTATTGGAACACTGTCATCAGTATCATTGCTATAGCTATTGGAACACTGTCATCAGTATCATTGCTATAGCTATTGGAACACTGTCATTAGTATCATACATGCTGAAGATAATGCTTACTTGAAATGGTTCATGTTTGACATTAACACATAATGACAGTTTGTCAATTTAAGAAGCATGTTAATTGTGTGATGCCCAGCATGTTACAAATGTTAATCCGATGAACATAATGTAAGTTTAGTTGATGTTGTTTCAGACATTTACTCTCTAATCTAATAAGGATCATGATTTCAACCGTGTGAGTTTTTTCAAACAAATCAATTGCCTTGATTTTTTAGTGGTTGAACTTTTAATTTGAGTAACGTGTAAAATGAAGTCGTGCAGAGATAATGTCCAGATAAAGTCGTGCAGAGATAATGTCCAGATAAAGTCGTGCAGAGATAATGTCCAGATAAAGTCGTGCAGAGATAATGTCCAGATAAAGTCGTGCAGAGATAATGTCCAGATAAAGTCGTGCAGAGATAATGTGCAGATAAAACAAAGATGAAGCTGATGTGAGGCAGTTTTTAGTAATAAAACCTCTATAGTACCCAAATCATCAGAAACACGAGTTCACAGATACAACAAACCAGAACTGTTAAGTTTTATATAATGAACAGGGACGTAAAAAAATCATCAGAGCGAGGACAGAGGATTTAGGATAGAAATGGAATTTAGAAAAAATAAGTCTTGAGATTTTCAAACTCAGGATAATCCCATGTGCCATGGATATATGTGATGTCACAGTAGGGTATTGCCCATGTGCCATGGATATATGTGATGTCACAGTAGGGTATTGCCCATGTGAGGTCAGTAGAGCAAAGAACCCTTTGTTTGTTATATAGTGTGGTGTTTTGTAGAACCCCCGACAGAGGGTGACTTACTGCAGAATACCCTCTGGCCAGAGACGCAGAAGTTGTACGGCCATGGCTTTGAGATATTCACCCTCGCTTGTCACCCCAGGGGTACAGTTCTCGCCTCTGCCTGCAAGGTCAGTCCGTTGGTCAGTTGGTGTGGGGTGACTTATGTGATTATCTAATTACCTTAACTAGCAGAAATGCAAGTTTGTGTGATAGCGTGGTGAATTTAAAAAAAATAAAACTGAAATAACCCAACCGTGGGGGTCATGGATGAGCCCCGCAAAGTTTGACGCACAACATACATAACATACATAACATACATACATAACATACATATATAACATACATACATAACATACATAACATACATTACATACATAACATACATACAGTGGATTATGATAAGATTGCAGAAACTGTCTTTTGGAGTGTCTTTTCCAGTAAAAAAGTTTTTTTGCTCATCGTAATTTATCTTAACTTATTTAATTGATTTTAATTAATCTTGACTTATCTTACATATTTTATATTGTTAGCAGTTTTGAACAGGTTTTCACCTGGATACAAGGCACGTTATAAATGTCTAATTTATTATTTTTCTTGATGTTTATCTCTGCGTATGATGTATTTGTTACTTGTACTTTCTTATAACGTACTTGTTACTTGTACTTACTTATAACGTACTTGTTACTTATAATGCACTTGTCAGGCGTCCAGGACTGACCACGCAGCCATCACATTGTGGGACGTGTCCACCTGGAGGTCAGTGTGTCGGCTGGAGGCCCACGCCCTCACTGTCACCCGCCTGTCATTCTCCCACCGTGGGGACTGTCTACTGTCCGTGTCACGAGACCGCACATGGTCTCTGTTCCGTCACCGACCCTCAGAGACTGACGAGGCAGGTTAGAGGACCATCTGGATTCACTTCTTCCCAGAATTAATTATACTAATCTTGTTTGACAAGTATTTTTATGTAGTTTACTGACATATTTGATTTCTGAGAATCAAAATTAATCATGTTTTTAATTATTTTTTCATGAAACTATTAAAATTGTGTTAACAACAAACAGTGTGCATCTACAAAAAATGTGTTTGTTTAACACATTAATGGATTTAAGCTATTTCTGGATTTCTTTCTCTTTCTGGATTAGTTTAACTGTTTCACTCATTATCTTATAGATGCCACTGTGTCCTTTAATATAAACCATGGACTAGTCCACATCAGTTTCCTAGAGACACCACTGTGTCCTTTAATATATATATACCATGGACTAGTCCACATCAGTTTCATAGAGACGCCACTGTGTCCTTTAATACGTACCATGGACTAGTCCACATCAGTTTCCTAGAGACGCCACTGTGTCCTTTAATACGTACCATGGACTAGTCCACATCAGTTTCCTAGAGACGCCACTGTGTCCTTTAATACGTACCATGGACTAGTCCACATCAGTTTCCTAGAGATGCCACTGTGTTCTTTAATACGTACAATGGACTAGTCCACATCAGTTTCCTAGAGATGCCACTGTGTTCTTTAAAATAAGCCATTTACCCATGTATTGTCTTATGTCACAAAGCCACTGTACACAAGTTGTCCTGTCTGTACCCGTGTACAGTCTTATGTCACAGAGTCACTATACACAAGTTGTCCCGCCTGTACCCTTGTATTGTCTTATGTCACAGAGCCACTGTAAACAAGTTGTCCTGTCTGTACCCTTGTATTGTCTTATGTCACAGAGCCACTCTACACAAGTTGTCCTGTCTGTACCCTTGTATTGTCTTATGTCACAGAACCACTGTACACAAGTTGTCCTGTCTGTACCTTTGTATTGTCTTATGTCACAGAGCCACTCTACACAAGTTGTCCTGTCTGTACCCTTGTATTGTCTTATGTCACAGAGCCACTGTACACAAGTTGTCCTGTCTGTACCCTTGTATTGTCTTATGTCAAAGAGCTACTGTACACAAGTTGTCCCGCCTGTACCCATGTATTGTCTTATGTCACAAAGCCACTGTACACAAGTTGTCCCGCCTGTACCCTTGTATTGTCTTATGTCACAGAACCACTGTACACAAGTTGTCCTGCCTGTACCCATGTATTGTCTTATGTCACAAAGCCACTGTACACAAGTTGTCCCGCCTGTACTCTTGTATTGTCTTATGTCACAGAGCCACTGTACACAAGTTGTCCCGCCTGTACCCTTGTATTGTCTTATGTCACAGAGCCACTGTAAACAAGTTGTCCTGTCTGTACCCTTGTATTGTCTTATGTCACAGAGCCACTGTACACAAGTTGTCCTGTCTGTACCCTTGTATTGTCTTATGTCACAAAGCCACCATACACAAGTTGTCCTGTCTGTACCCTTGTATTGTCTTATGTCACAGAGCCACCGTACACAAGTTGTCCCGCCTGTACCCTTGTATTGTCTTATGTCACAAAGCCACTGTACACAAGTTGTCCTGTCTGTACCCTTGTATTGTCTTATGTCACAGAGCCACTGTACACAAGAGAAGCCTTCACAGACAGGAAGACGTCTCTACACACCAGAATCATCTGGTCTTGTGCCTGGTCACATGACGACTGCTACTTTGTCACAGTTTCCCGGGACAAGAAGGTCTGTTTAAAAGAATTCTTCCATGTTAGTGTGTCGCAGCAACACATGTGTCAACATCGGCTCATGGAAAAGCGAGAAAGGGGTAATAAAAAAGCGAGAAAGGGGTAATAAAAAAGCTAGAAAGGGGTAATAAAAAAGCTAGAA
Source organism: Lamellibrachia satsuma (assembly GCA_033239005.1). Lineage (NCBI taxonomy): Eukaryota > Metazoa > Annelida > Polychaeta > Sabellida > Siboglinidae > Lamellibrachia > Lamellibrachia satsuma. The sequence goes on along the minus strand of BSQZ01000085.1, from coordinate 1,641,243 downwards.
AGGGGTAATAAAAAAGCTAGAAAGGGGTAATAAAAAAGCTAGAAAGGGGTAATAAAAAAGCTAGAAAGGGGTAATAAAAAAGCAGGAGAGTGGTAATTAAAAAAGCAGATAATTGCTCACAAAAAGCAGGAAACACCCTCCTCCACTCAGTTGTTGTTGTTGGTGTTGGTGTTGTTGTTAGTGAGTGAAATCATTTGAGACCAAAGAAATGATCTATCACTGGCTTTGCGTGCAACAAATAGATAAATTTGACTATGAATATTTCACATTTTTGAAAATTAAGAAAAAAACAGGAAATGTTTTTATTTAAATGACTACTCATTCATTCCTAGCTGTTAGTTAATTATTTGCTTACAATATTTTATATTTTAACCAAAATGTCTGCAGACATCCTATGGCATGTTTGTCCTGTGGTATTTTGTCCCAGATTTTTCCAGAAGGGAAGTAATAATTTGTGGATTTACTTTAAACCACTAAATTATTTTATATATAATTATCATCATTAGGTTAACAACCATTTAAAAAATAAAGCAGACGCATTTGATTAACTTCTGTATGATAGTTACCTCACCTCACCTATCCTCTTCGGGCCCAGTGGCCCATAAGGCCGAAGTGCATCTCCTCCAGCTCGCTCTGTTAGCTGCTACACGTCTGGCCTCATTCCAGCTGTTCCACTACAGTATGCGTCTTTCAAAGACGTATGATAGTTAATTATTGGAAATGTTCTTTTGTGGTTTTACTGTTTTTCAAAATCATTCAAAGGAATTTTAATTAATTTGTTTCTACAGGCCATTGTTTGGGGACATCAGCCACCAGGGGGAGTAATATGTCTTGGTGACTACGGAGCATGCTCAGTGCCCTTTGACCTGGGTGATTCCGTCACAGCCGTTGACTTTGCGCCAGTTCTTTGTGATGACAGGTGAGTGTCACTGATGTGACAACTAAACTAAAATATCAGAACTTCTTGTTACTTTGACATTGTTTTGATGTTTTTTTATGATTACGTATAATTGATTGGGGTTCTACATTGGTCACTAGGTGGGTCTGTCTGCAATAACACAACAATAATTTTGTAAAGTGAGCGCTCGTTAATATCACCAATAGCAAGTGTAGATCAACAATCTTGAGAAAGCTGAAAAGGGCTGATCAAGAGTGCTAATGATTTAGAGCAGTAATGCTAATTTAAAACACAGTACTAGAGTGCTAATGATTTAGAGCAGTAATGCTAATTTAAAACACAGTACTAGAGTGCTAATGATTTAGAGCAATAATGCTAATTTAAAACACAGTACTAAAGTGCTAATGATTTAGAGCAGTAATGCTAATTTAAAACACAGTACTAGAGTAGTTACACAGTTTTCTTTATACAAAGTTTATCTAGATGTTGACATTTTAATTGTCGGGATTTTTCCCAAATGTGGCCATTACATTAAAAATGTATCAAATGTAACAAGTAAATATAATTATCCTGGTGTAGTACAATGTGATGTGTATTTTCTAAGACAGAATGTACACAATAATACAAAAGCTATAGTCATGTGTATCTGTCTACAAGAATCAGTCATGTGTATCTGTCTACAAGAATCAGTCATGTGTATCTGTCTACAAGAATCAGTCATGTGTATCTTTCTACAAGAATCAATCATGTGCATCTGTCTATAAGAATCAGTCATGTGTATCTGTCTAAAGAATCAATCATGTGTATCTGTCTACAAGAATCAATCGTGTGTGTCTGTCTACAAGAATCCATCATGTGTGTCTGTCTACAATAATCGGTCATGTGTGTCTGTCTTCAGCTACTTAATGGCGTTTGGACTGGATGGTGGAGAAGTTGTGCTTTGCAAGTGGACATCTGACCAACCCCAGACAGTGTCTTCATGGACACAATGTGTCCGACTTGGACACAGGTCAGTGCAGGTTTGAAGAGTTGTGGTGTATTGTGCATTAGTAGATTGATTGACATACATTGTATTTTCAATGTGGAAATGGCCTGATGCCTCACAGCCCATCTGCCCAAACCAATGCGAATTGACCTGTCTGCCCAACCTTACATTGCATATTAGCCCTTACACCCAACCTCATATATATATATATATATATATATATATATATATATATATATATATATATATATATATATATATGGCCCAATATATGTTGACCCATTGGTACCTATCTAACTAGTACTGCAAGCCACTACAAATGACCTTAATTTAGTTTTCACACAAAACATCCTAGAAGCAAACATCCAGGTTGTCCAGTTGAGGTCTGTGTGTGCGGAACAATCTATGTTACAGTCTAAATAGTGCCTTCATTGAGGCATCGGTATGATGTAGTAGGGACACTTGGTGTGGACGGAGGAGGGACATTTGGTGGGGATGGAGGAGGGACACTTGGTGTGGATGCAGGTGGGACACTTGGTGTGGATGGAGGAGGGACACTTGATGTGGATGGAGGAGGGACACTTGGTGTGGATGGAGTTTGGCCACTTGGTGTGGATGGAGGAGGGACACTTGGTGTGGATGGAGTTTGGCCACTTGGTGTGGATGGAGGTGGGACACTTGGTGTGGATGGAGGAGGGACATTTGGTATGGATGGAGGTGGGACACTTGGTGTGGATGGAGGAGGGACACTTGGTGTGGATGAAGGAGGGACACTTGGCGTGGATGGAGGTAGGACACTTGGTGTGGATGGAGGAGGGACACTTGGTGTGGATGGAGGAGAGACACTTGGTGTGGATTGAGGTGGGACACGTGGTGTGGATAGAGGTGGGACACTTGGTGTGGATGGAGGAGGGACACTTGGTGTGGATGGAGGTGGGACACTTGGTGTGGAGGGAGTTTGGCCACTTGGTGTTGATGGAGGAGGGACACTTGGTGTGGATGGAGGAGGGACACTTGGTGCGGATGGAGGAGGGACACTTGGTGCGGATGGAGGAGGGACACTTGGTGCGGATGGAGGAGGGACACTTGGTGTGGATGGAGGTGGGACAATTGGTGTGGATGGAGGAGGGACACTTGATGTGGATGGAGGAGGGACACTTGGTGTGGATGGAGTTTGGACACTTGGTGTGGATGGAGGAGGGACACTTGGTGTGGATGGAGGAGGGACACTTGGTGTGGATGGAGGAGGGACACTTGGCGCAGATGGAGGAGGGACACTTGGTGCAGATGGAGGAGAAACATTTGGTGAGGAGGGACACTTGGTGCGGATGGAGGAGAGACATTTGGTGCGGATGGAGGAGGGACACTTGGTGTGGATGGAGGAGGAACACTTGGTGTGAATGGAGCGGGACACTTGGTGCGGATGGAGGAGGGACACTTGGTGTGGATGGAGGAGGAACACTTGGTGTGAATGGAGCAGGACACTTGGTGTGGATGGAGGAGGGCTGACCACCAAAGAGAGCAGAGAGGATGTAGGATGACGGGATAGACCACAGTTAAGATGGGATGACTGCATTAAGAGGGATGTAAGAAAAGAGGTTATTGTTGGTACGCGCAGTTCTATGAAATCGGGCACTCGATGTGTGTTCAACAAGGTTTACCCAATAAACCATTGGCGTGATATTCTTAATTGTAGTTACAAAAGGCTATGATTTAGTAAATCTTATAGGTGCATAGGCCAAAAACCATGACTTTCGTTTTGCTTCCTTCTCAATTGCCTGTCTGACTCAGGTTTGTTGATATTCACATCTATAGTGTGAATAGTTTAAGTAATATTTGTAGCAGGTTTAATAAAACATTGCGTACTTCTGTTAAACTCATCAAAATAATTGATTTTGATTATCAAATATATGAAGGAAAATGGTATATTTAGCCCAAAACGGTGCGGCTTTATATCTGGGCGTTCAACAGTCCTCCAACTTATTACATTTTTTAATAAGTGGACCTTGCGATAAGGGTAATTATACATTTATATGGACTTCCAAAGTTTTTGACACTGTACCACATAAGAGGTTAATCAGTAAATTGTATAGCTTCAACATTAGGAAGGAAATAATAAATTGGATAGAAACATTTCTCACAGATAGAAAACAAAAGGGGGCTGTGAATGGAAAAGAATCAAAATGGCACAAAGTGACTTCTGGGGTACCTCAAGATTTGGTTTTAGGACCATTACTATTTGTTTTATATATAAATGATATTATATATATAAATGTGGGGCGCGGTGGTCGAGTGGTACAGCGTCGGACTTTCGGTCGAGGGGACCGGGGTTCAAAACCACCTGCTGCCATTTCAAAACCTGGGCAAATTTGTTCACCTCACTTTGCTCGTGTCTTTCAGAAGAGACACTAAAAGCCGTTGGTCCCTTCTACCTGGTGTCTATGCCAGGGGAATTAAAAGATCTCACACAGGGGGTAAATGTGTAACCTGTTGTGGACTCAGAGTGGTGGTCTCTCTCTCTAACCCACCAATTCCCGACACGTGAGAGGCGCCAAACGACAGAATCATCAACATAATGATGTTGGCCGTTTAATGGAAGAAGAAATGACTTACCAGAACTAACAAAGTATGATATATTTTATTTGCAGACAACATAAAGATATTTAGAGGTATTACAAAAAAAATGACCAGGATGTCTTACAACATGACCTATATATTTTTGAGCAGTGGAGTGATAAATGGTTATTAAAATTTCATCCTGATGAATACAAACATATGACTATTTGACTATTGGTAAAAATAATGTTGGGTGAATATTTTATTTTATGACACTAAACACCAAACATCCACTAAACACCAAGCATCCACTAAACACCAAGCATCCACTAAACACCAAGCATCCACTAAACACCAAGCATCCACTAAACACCAAGCATCCACTAAACACCAAGCATCCACTAAACACCAAGCATCCACTAAACACCAAGCATCCACTAAACACCAAGCATCCACTAAACACCAAGCATCCACTAAACACCAAGCATCCACTAAACACCAAGCATCCACTAAACACCAAGCATCCACTAAACACCAAGCATCCGCTAAACACCAAGCATCCGCTAAACACCAAGCATCCGCTAAACACCAAGCATCCGCTAAACACCAAGCATCCGCTAAACACCAAGCATCCGCTAAACACCAAGCATCCACTAAACACCAAGCATCCACTAAACACCAAGCATCCGCTAAACACCAAGCATCCGCTAAACACCAAGCATCCGCTAAACACCAAGCATCCGCTCGACACAATTGAAAAGTTGAAAGACTCCTGGTGGTCAATGTAGACACCAAGCTGTCCTTTGATGGTCACATTAATCAAGTTGTAAACAAAGCAACACAGATGACAACAATAATTTGTAGAACTTTCTAATTTCTAGACAAAGATACATTCTACCATTGTATAAAACAATTGTAGAATGCATCTTGACTATGTCATGGCAATAGAGTACCCATCAAGACATAGCAGCATGGTACCCATACAAGACATAGCAGCATGGTACCCAAACAAGACATAGCAGCATGGTGGCCATACAAGACAGCAGCATGGTACCTATACAAGACATAGCAGCATGGTACCCAAACAAGACATAGCAGCATGGTGGCCATACAAGACATAGCAGCATGGTACCCAAACAAGACAGCAGCATGGTGGCCATACAAGACATAGCAGCATGGTACCCAAACAAGACATAGCAGCATGGTGGCCATACAAGACAGCAGCATGGTACCCATACAAGACATAGCAGCATGGTACCCAAACAAGACATAGCAGCATGGTACCCAAACAAGACATAGCAGCATGGTGGCCATACAAGACAGCAGCATGGTACCCATACAAGACATAGCAGTATGGTATCCATACAAGACATAACAGCATGCTACACACACAAGACATAGCAGCATGGTACCCATACAAGACAGCAGTATGGTACCCATACAAAACATAGCAGCATGGTACCCATACAAGACATAGCAGCATGGTACCCATACAAGACAGCAGTATGGTACCCATACAAAACATAGCAGCATGGTACCCATACAAGACATAGCAGCATGGTACCCATACAAGACATAGCAGCATGGTACCCATACAAGACATAGCAGCATGGTATCTTTTTATACCATGTAGAGCTTTGTTATAGCATGAAGAACTTTGTTATAGCATGTAGAGCTTTGTTATAGCATGTAGAGCTTTTGTTATAGCATGTAGAGCTTTGTTATAGCATGTAGAGCTGTTATACCATGTAGAGCTTTTGTTATAGCATGTAGAGCTTTGTTATAGCATGTAGAGCTTTGTTATAGCATGTAGAGCTGTTATACCATGTAGAGCTTTTGTTATAGCATGTAGAGCTTTGTTATAGCATGTAGAGCTTTGTTATAGCATGTAGAACTTTGTTATAACATGTAGAACTTTGTTATAACATGTAGAGCTTTGTTATAGCATGTAGAACTTTGTTATAGCATGTAGAGCTTTTGTTATAGCATGTAGAGCTTTTGTTATAGCATGTAGAGCTTTTGTTATAGCATGTAGAACTTTGTTATAGCATGTAGAACTTTGTTATAGCATGTAGAGCTTTTGTTATAGCATGTAGAGCTTTTGTTATAGCATGTAGAGCTTTGTTATAGCATGTAGAGCTTTGTTATAGCATGTAGAACTTTGTTATAGCATGTAGAACTTTGTTATAGCATGTAGAACTTTGTTATAGCATGTAGAGCTTTTGTTATAGCATGTAGAGCTTTTGTTATAGCATGTAGAGCTTTTGTTATAGCATGTAGAACTTTGTTATAGCATGTAGAGCTTTTGTTATACCATGTAGAGCTTTGTTATAGCATGTAGAACTTTGTTATAACATGTAGAACTTTGTTATAGCATGTAGAGCTTTGTTATAGCATGTAGAGCTTTTGTTATAGCATGTAGAACTTTGTTATAGCATGTAGAGCTTTGTTATAGCATGTAGAGCTTTGTTATGCCATGTAGAGCTTTGTTATAGCATGTAGAGCTTTGTTATACCATGTAGAGCTTTTGTTATAGCATGTAGAGCTTTGTTATAGCATGTAGAGCTTTGTTATAGCATGTAGAGCTTTGTTATAGCATGTAGAACTTTGTTATAGCATGTAGAACTTTGTTATAGCATGTAGAACTTTGTTATAGCATGTAGAGCTTTGTTATAGCATGTAGAACTTTGTTATAGCATGTAGAACTTTGTTATAGCATGTAGAACTTTGTTATAGCATGTAGAGCTTTTGTAATAGCATGTAGAACTTTGTTATAGCATGTAGAACTTTGTTATAGCATGTAGAACTTTGTTATAACATGTAGAGCTTTTGTAATAGCATGTAGAGCTTTGTTATAGCATGTAGAGCTTTTGTTATAGCATGTAGAACTTTGTTTTAGCATGTAGAACTTTGTAATAGCATGTAGAACTTTGTTATAGCATGTAGAACTTTGTTATAGCATGTAGAACTTTGTTATAACATGTAGAGCTTTTGTAATAGGATGTAGTGCTTTGTTGTACATCCACATTTGCCATTTCTTTGTCAAATCTGGACTGAATCCGGTGAAAAATAATTGAATAGCTTGTCTGACGATTTCACCAAAACTATGTAACAAATTTGCACAAACGGGCCAGCATGTTGTAGTCGATACTATAGGTTAAAGTTTTCACGAAATGTGTCTGAGATGAGATGAACGATAATGAAGTTGAGGAGGGGTCTGTAACAAGTTGAGGAGGGGTCTGTAACAAGCACTGCAGGTTTATGTAAGATTGTCACTGTCAAGTCAGTGTTTGTTACAGCGAGGCGCACCATCTCACAGTGAAGCAGCTTCGGTTCCGGCCACGACTCGGGGTACTCGGAGACAGGAAGGGGTTAGAGGTCAATAAGCAGCGCCACCTACAGTTGGCAAGTTGCGGGATGGACAATGCTCTCAAGATACACACGATCGACCTCAACAAACTCTGATTAAATAATTGTTGAATGTAGTTGTATACATGTGGATGTTCACTGCAATGTCTAAGTAATTGTGAATCTATTTCCTTTGTATGAAACATGCTATTTATGTGAATCAAATAAATATGATGACACTTCAGAGAAAGCACTTAATTTTTTTTCATAATTGTTACATTCCTGAATAACAACATGATTCTTGTCTGACTAAGAAAGCCCTCTCGACCCTGTGTATATACAGAGTTAATTCAGTTTCTTCTTCTTCTTCCGGGTACAAGTCAACCCTCTCTTCAAGGCTTATAGACTCGGTGTGTGTGCACACATGCTAAAGTTCTGTAAGAGAAAGTAATAAAATATTTGGAAGAAAGAAAAAAGATGATAGTTGCAATTTGAGGAGAGGAAAAGTTGATAGCGTGAAAAATGCAATATCAATTAATGTTGCAAGCTGGAGATCTTCTGTCTGAAAATCTCCATACTTGGTGCTGTAGATGCGTTGGCTGGCAGGTTATTCCAATTGGCTATTGTACAGGGTAAAACGCTATACTGGATGAATTGCTTAGTGACTACGGGGAGTTGAAAAGCTTCAGAATGCATGTCGGGAGGGTCTCACCAGCGGTATGAGTTGGGGAAGAGGTCCAGGGCGATTATACCATGTAATGCCTTATAAAACTTGATAATTAAGGCAGATGTCGGTTCTCCTTTAAAGTTTAAAGTCTGTCAAATTCGGACTCACCAGTGTGTTTAGGGGGATGACCACTCCAAGTGTATCTGGAGAACTGTTAACATATATTTGATACCAGTAATAATAATAGTTATCCATCCTCCTCAAAAACGTCCCCTGCCAGTGCTAAAATAGATATATAACCACCTAGTGACGAAGTGTGGTACTTGGTGATTATATACAACGTGAATGTGGTGCAGGTTAAAATTGAGATAATTAATGTTGTGTGTTGTAAGTGAGTGACCAACCCTTCCTTGAAGACGTCTACAGGCAGGGATGTGACTAGGCACAGGGGCAGCTAGTTCTTTAGTGGGACACCAACTGGGAAGGAGTGCACATAATATGTCCTGCAGTAGGGGACGAGGTAGCGTCTGTGACCTCTGTGAGCTGGTGTGTAACACGACAAATCGTGACTGTGTTGGCGGATGTCTTTCTGTGCTGGGCACGGACCACAGTCAGAATCCGTCCACCATTACAACGATAAAGCGTCCCAAGGAAAACATTAATTGCGCAGTTAGGGTTTATTTGTGAGAGCAGAAATTGTGTGGATGAGTGAGTGGAAGTGATGGTTTTGTGCACAGTAGCATCTAAGCTTTGAAATGATGCCATTTGTTAGTTGGTATACCAGTTGCGTAAGGACACAGTGGCCATCAGGCAGGGTGTACTCATATTTTGGAAACCGGGGAATTTCATGGCAGAAATGCAGGGGTGTCATGCATTGAAGCAATTTGTGTGAAAAGGAGGTATGTCATATTCACTAATTTCACACACCAGTGGGTCTGTCATTTTGTGTGAATTAAAAAAAAATGTAGGATAAATGTTCAATGTAGGTGCAAAAACGTTATAATATGGTCGTCTATGGGAAAAGTAACTGTGGTCCGTGCCCTGCAGCAGAGATTGCCAACCAAGGTTGACCCGTGGTCAGTAGCCCTCTGTCCGTGTTTTGTTGCTACACGCTGTGGCAGTGTGGCGGCAGTTTGAGGTCTATTGTTTGCACAGACTAAAAATAGCTCGCATACAGCCGTTCGTAGACTTTGCTGCATTTCACAAGCAATTGCAATTAAGCGCCTTTAAGCGCCTTATCTTGCAAGACGCTATGGCATGTTGATTCTAAAGCCCTCGATCGCGCCTACGCGAGGTCAGCTCCACCTTTGTCGCGTTAGTTGTTGTTTGCGGTAGCCAGGCAGCAAAATACCGACGTATTGCACTACACCACTGATCATGGTGCAATAGGCCAGGCCAATTACTTGTTTATGGTCTGGACTACAATATAAAAAAACGACAACGATTGTATCAAGAAACGAACATAACATTTGTAGACACAACTGTGTAGAATTCAGAAAATATTCTTTAGAATAATCTGTAATTTTTTTATAGAATATTCTATATGATTTTAGCGGATATATAATTTGTAGTTTATGTAGTGTATAATTCTATACAATTCTGTAAAAAAATTGAAGTAGACATGAACCATTTCTATAGAAGCTCTAGTATTCCATTGATTTCTATGCAATTCTATATTTTTAATGCAATTGTTTTTTTTTTATAAAGAATAAAATGTAATTTGTTTTAAAAATAGAATTATGTTCCCTTATGGAACAAATATATGCAAATTTATAGAATATTATATGGGACATTTGCGGATACAGCTGTGTATTACATATACTAGTTTAAAGAATATGCTGTGCCATTTGTAACATTCTATTATATTCTACACAATATTTTACGGTGCTTTGTAGAATTCTAATATATATACAAATCTAAAAAAAAGTAGACGCAAATTAAGTTTATGGAATCTAGTATTTTATTGCTTTATACACAATTTATACACAGTTCTACTATGCTCTGTAGAATTCCACACACACGCACGCACACACACACACACTCACCACACACACGCACCCACCCACGCACGCACGCACGCACGCACACACCGGCTACTGTACGGCGGGTTACGATAACGACAGAAGCGACCGCGAATCGATTAATTTAATAAGTTGTCCTGACAAGTTGCAACAGCTCACGAGCATGCCGCGTCAGCGATCAGTACACACGGCACTGTCCAATCAGCGGCCTTTAAAATGACGTCACCGCCTTGACGCGACGCTTTAAAAGAGGAGTGTCGACCAGCAACGGACGAGATTAACATATTCGTTGTAGGACAGGGTCCGTCTCCCGGCACCCACCCGTCGTCATGGCGGACTGGAAGTGGGTGCTGTCACATGCTCAGAAAGATCAACCATGTCACTGAAACGCATACTTCGTAGCCTCTCGGGACATTCATGACCCGAGAACCACCAACCACCGGTCTGTGGCGACGTGCGCCAGCAGCGGCCCCGCTATCGTCCAGGTGACTGGACGCCAGGGGTTTGGCGCACTAGCCGCGGGCCACCTGGTCCACTGCGCGCTGTCCGGCTGTGTGCTATACTGACCGGACGTCGTGGTAGATTAGGTGGCGACTGGACAACTCCGCGATGACCCGTTGATGGGAAGTGAGTGAACGTTTTGCGCTGCTAAGTTAAGTAGGTCATCACTAATGTGTTGGGTCGATCGATAATGTAAACGCGCGTACGTAATTCTTAATGTCGTATTCTATCATGTAACTGCTGTAGTATAACAGATCGAGTCTAGCTATGTTTTAATTGTGTTCAGAGAACGAGCCAAATCGAACAGTAAATCACGTTCGTACTGGAAATTGCAGCCTCTCCCAGTTGCGGGCCAAAACTATTTATAAACTTTGGTTTTGTGCAGAGGTATAGTTGCAAAACAGCGTGAATAATTTAGAACGACGTACGTGTCCCTGTAGTTGTTGATCTCGGTTCGAACGCCGCGGGACGGGTAATATTTAGTTTATAATTCTAATTGAACGTAAATAGCTTCAGCTACTAAACAAGTTTGATCATTCTTATTTTATTTTGAAGTTGTACCGATACGACGTAGCTTCACGTGTTTATTTGAATTGTGCTGAAATATCGACATCTACGGTTAGGCCTATATCTACAATGTGTGATCGAGCCGAAAGCCTTATTGTCAGCGTGTAATAACTTATCAGATGCGATACCGTGGAAGCGAGTCTATGTGACGGCTGCGACCAGAGACACACACGTCGGGAGACTACGAAGTATGCGTTCACAGTGACATGTTGATCCTACTGGGCATAGTCGACAGCACCTCCGTCCAGGGCACACCGAATGAACCCTGGTGTATCCGTCCAAGCCAAGGCACACCAAATGCACCCTGGTGTATCTGTCCAAGCCAAGGCACACCAAATGCACCCTGGTGTATCTGTCCAGATTCAAGGGCGCTACCAATGCGTGTCGGAGCACGATTGCGTAGACAACCCATCGTTGCTTTGGTGGGATCTTTGGGAGAAAGTAAATTTGAATACCACAATTTGACTGTCGCTTGTATTCGGATATTTCTTTATATTTAAGTTTTTAAGTCTTCTTCCTGCTGTAGGATGGAGGCCATATCACTTAGTCTGTTCCGCCCTCTCGACAAGACGTCTCCATCCGTCGCGACTCTGTTCACCTCTGTCGTTTCGATATCTTTTTTTACACTGTCCCTCCATCTTAACACCGTCCACCCGTCTAAACACTGTCCTTCCTTCTTAACACTGTCCATCCGTCTTAACACATATTGCTATATTTTTTTTCATAATGACTTCCTCGTTCTGTACACGTTTTAGCAGATAACAAGTTATGCAATGTTCGCACGTTACGAATGATCTCGCAAGGAGAGTGTCGAGTCCGTAGCAAGTGTTTAGGGATGGTATCAAAACACCGATGTACTGCACTATACGAAAGGGGTGTTTAATAACACTCCACACGCTACATTGAACTACTTGGACCCTGTGTTTAACTTAATGGTCACCAGATGGCACTTCATACATCGTAAAACAAAACTGGAGAGCGGTGGATGGGAGGGGGTGGAGGCCGATGGATGGGAGGGGGTGGAGGCCGATGGATGGGAGGGGGTGGAGGCCGATGGATGGGAGGGGGTGGAGGCCGATGGATGGGAGGGGGTGGAGGCCGATGGATGGGACGGGGTGGAGGCCGATGGATGGGAGGGGGTGGAGGCCGATGGATGGGAGGGGGTGGAGGGCGATGGATGGGAGGGGGTGGAGGGCGATGGATGGGAGGGAGTGGAGAGCAATGGATGGGGGAGCGGGTGGAGAGCGATGGATGGGGAGAGTGGAGGGCGATGGATGGGAGGGAGTGGAGAGCGAGGGATGGGAGGGGGTGGAGGCCGATGGATGGGAGGGGGTGGAGGGCGAGGGATGGGGGGAGTGGAGAGCAAGGGATGGGGGAGTGGAGAGCGAGGGATGGGGTTAGTGGAGAGCAAGGGATGGAGTTAGTGGAGAGCGAGGGATGGGGGGAGTGGCGAGAGAGAGGGATGGGTGGTGCGGTAAGCGAGGGATGGGGGGAGTGGAGAGAGAGGGATGGGGGAGTGGAGAGAGAGGGATGGGGGGAGTGGAGAGAGAGGGATGGGTGGAGCGGTGAGCGAGGGATGGGGTGGTAGAGAACGATGGATGGGAGGGAGTGGAGAGAGAGGGATGGGGGAGTGGAGAACAAGGGGTGGAAGGAGTGGAGAGCGAGGGATGGGGGAGTTGAATTTTAAAGAATCTAAAACCATACAAAGAGGCAGGCCCTGACCAAATAAAACCTTTAATTTTGAAAGAACTGCATCACGAAATAGCCCCAAAATTGACACATGTTCGAATATATCTCTATCACCAGGAATCATACCACAAGACTGGGAAAATGCAAACGTTACATCCATTTTCAAAAAGGGACAAAGCAATCTGGCAGCACACACTTTCAGTGAGGCCTTTGACAAGGTGTCTCAAACAGATTATTATAAAAAAAACTACAGCACAATGGAATCAACAGAATGACTCTAACACGGACTGAAGACTTTTTAACAGACCGTAAACAGATAGTAGTGGTCAATCATCTAAAAAATCTCCAGGAACACAAGGAAAGCCACGAGACTCTGGACTTGACCCAATTCTCTTTCTTGTTTACATAAATGACCTCCCGTCAAACGGACAAGTTTTTCCAGATGATATTGTCGTATATAAAATAGTACAAGCCAGAAATTACATTAATCAACTACAAAATGATTTAAATACATTAGCAGCATGGGAACAATATTAGCAAACGGAATTCCATCCAGGGAAATGTCGAATTATTAAATTTGTAAGAAATACTAAACTGTCGATTCTCATTATTAATCGAGAGGCCAACACCTAGAGGTGGTGAGTAGTGTCACATACCTAGAGGTGGTGAGTAGTGTCAGACACCTAGAGGTGGTGAGTAGTGTCAGACACCTAGAGGTGGTGAGTAGTGTCAGACACCTAGAGGTGGTGAGTAGTGTCAGACACCTAGAGGTGGTGAGTAGTGTCAAACACCTAGAGGTGGTGAGTAGTGTCAAACACCTAGAGGTGGTGAGTAGTGTCAAACACCTAGAGGTGGTGAGTAGTGTCAGACACCTAGAGGTGGTGAGTAGTGTCAGACACCTAGATGTGGTGAGTAGTGTCAAACACCAAAGGTGGTGAGTAGTGTCAAACACCTAGAGGTGGTGAGTAGTGTCAAACACCTAGAGTTGGTGAGTAGTGTCAAACACCTAGAGGTGGTGAGTAGTGTCAGACACCTAGAGGTGGTGAGTAGTGTCAGACACCTAGAGGTGGTGAGTAATGTCACACACCTAGAGGTGGTGAGTAGTGTCAAACACCTAGAGGTGGTGAGTAGTGTCACACACCTAGAGGTGGTGAGTAGTGTCACACACCTAGAGGTGGTGAGTAGTGTCACACACCTAGAGGTGGTGAGTAGTGTCACACACCTAGAGGTGGTGAGTAGTGTCAAACACCTAGAGGCGGTGAGTAGTGTCTAACACCTAGAGGCGGTGAGTAGTGTCTAACACCTAGAGGCGGTGAGTAGTGTCTAACACCTAGAGGCGATGAGTAGTGTCTAACACCTAGAGGCGATGAGTAGTGTCTAACACCTAGAGGCGATGAGTAGTGTCTAACACCTAGAGGCGGTGAGTAGTGTCTAACACCTAGAGGCGGTGAGTAGTGTCAAACACCTATAGTTGGTGAGTAGTGTCACACACCTAGAGGCGATGAGTAGTGTCACACACCTAGAGGCGATGAGTAGTGTCACACACCTAGAGGTGGTGAGTAGTGTCTCACTCATCTAGAGGCAATGAGTAGTGTCACACACTTAGAGGCAATGAGTAGTGTCACACACTTAGAGGCGATGAGTAGTGTCACACACTTAGAGGCGATGAGTAGTGTCACACACCTAGAGGTGATGAGTAATGTCACATGTCTAGCACTTATAAGTAACGATGATTTATCATGGAATATACACATTAGAAACATCACAGCCAAGGCAATTCGGACACTAGGATTCATCAAACATACCCTTCAAATAAATTCTTACCACATCAAGAACCATACATACTATGCGTATGGCAAGTAAGACCACATGTCGAGTAGCTTTAACTACATATTAATATTTATTTATAAGATGGTAAACAACATATACGAATATAAAGCATTACCTATCTCCAGTGACTCGAACTTCCAGACATACACACTCCTTTAACTCTATTCAACCCTGTACTAAAACCAATTCATACAATATGTCATTAATTCCCAGAACTATAGGAATAATCTTCTATAAGAGGTGGAGCAGGTCCCCACGTTAAACACTTACAGGTCTCGACTGGTTTCTAGCTCATTGTTCGCCGTTGCGCACCCTGTGTAACATTCTTCAATTAGATGACAGCATTTGGAAGAAAACAATCGCCAATAGCGCCAACGTTTCTCGGGCCCGCAACTTTCAAGGTTTATACTTATAATTGTTCATGACGTATTAATGCTGGATCAGCCGTACATTGCACGAGTTATGTTGGTGCAACGCATACAAAGGAGAGCAACTAAAATGATTCCAGAACTTAGAGACATTAGTTATGAAGAACGCCTGAAAGAATGTGGTTTAACAAATCTAGAGACAAGGAGGTTAAGAGGAGATCAGATTGAAGTTTTTAAGATATTGAATGGGTATGAAAATATTGATAGAAATATGTTTTTCTCACTCAAGAAGGATAGCAGAACTAGAGGACATGAGGTAAAATTAGTAAAGGATCAATGTAGATTGGACATCAGGAAGCACTCGTTCTCACAGAGGACAATAAATGAATGGAACAACTTGTCTACAGATTGTGTAACTGCTAGCAGCGTGAATATGTTTAAAAACAAGGTCTCAGGAGGGCGGGTTATAAGTAGATGAACATTGTTGGACTCTCGATAAGCCAATGGCTTCCTTGTCCACTTGCCATCTGGGCCTTTGGCTTGGATGGCAAATCTTGTTAAATCTTATTCTCACAGTCATCCGTTACGCCTTCACATAGTTCAATAAAACACATCTAATTGCCTTTTTAATTATCCAACAGATGGCGACATTGATAATTTATAACCGATGAAAAATTATAATAGCCATCGTTTCAAGATGTTGCTGCATCTAATGGTAGCCTTGGCTACCTATGGCCCAAATGTTTCAACTAGCCAATAATAGCCATCGTTTCAAGATGTTGCCGCACTGCAAATAACCCTCGATTATCCAGGTTCCGTGCGGTGGTGCCACCGTTTGTAGCATATTTAATCACCTTGATGCAATGCTTACTTTTCATCGTGACCGAAATCAATTAGCTAATTACGATGTCATCCGGGCATTTGGCTAATTCATAAAATAAGAGTGAACTTTTATCAGTTTATACGATGCAATGCAATTTTGTCAGCTTATACGATCGAATTAACTTTAAACTTTGATTATATTGACACAATTAAATATCAGACTGAAAAGTAAAATCAGGCAAAAATGCTTAGTACAGAACAGATAGGCAGAAAGTAACTAACATGATCAACAAAACAACAACAGGTACAGCTGAAGCATCACAGCAGCTCTTATGAAAATATACCATCGTATTCCATGGTAAATACTATGGAGTTTTGAAACAGGTAAGCCATGCATGGTATACCATACATTTACTATATATTATATAATATTATGAAAAGCATGGTCTACCAGAGTTTACCATGTAATGTCATGGTATACCGTGGTGTACCATGTAATGTCATGGTATACCGTGGTGTACAATGTAATGTCATGGTATACCGTGGTGTACAATGTAATGTCATGGTATACCGTGGTGTACCATGTAATGTCATGGTATACCGTGGTGTACCATGTAATGTCATGGTATACCGTGGTGTACAATGTAATGTCATGGTATACCGTGGTGTACCATGTAATGTCATGGTATACCGTGGTGTACCATGTAATGTCATGGTATACCGTGGTGTACCATGTAATGTCTTGGTATACCGTGGTGTACCATGTAATGTCTTGGTATACCGTGGTGTACCATGTGATGTCGTGGTGTACCATGTAATGTCATGGTATACCGTGGTGTACCATGTAATGTCATGGTATACCGTGGTGTACAATGTAATGCCATGGTATACCGTGGTGTACCATGTAATGTCATGGTATACCGTGGTGTACCATGTAATGTCTTGGTATACCATGGTGTACCATGTAATGTCGTGGTGTACCATGTAATGTCATGGTATACCGTGGTGTACCATGTAATTCCGTGGTATATTTTCATAAGGGAGGGAACGCGAGAGAGGAGACGTTGCGTTCCGCCATGTCTTTATCGATCGTGATGGCCTCGGTGCGTGACCAGGCGTCGTTGTGACTCTTGAACGCCTGTGTAAATAAACACATGGATATAGGCTGTTGGTCTACGAATGCAGGTTAATAATTTGCTTTCACGGTCAGTCACGGTTGCGACACCGAGTGCTCACTTGGTTCACAGTGTAGGAGTTCTCCCCATGTCGGAATGTAGGAGTTATCTCCATGTCGGAATGTACGAGTTCTCTCCATGTCGGAATGTACGAGTTCTCTCCATGTCGGAATGTACGAGTTCTCTCCATGTCGGAATGTACGAGTTCTCTCCATGTCGGAATGTAGGAGTTCTCTCCATGTCGGAATGTAGGAGTTCTCTCCATGTCGGAATGAATTAATACATTTTTATTACACTATTTTGCTCACCTTTTTAGACGGAAAGTTGTATAAAAAAATCAGAATGATAAGTTTATATTAAGATGAAAAAAAATAGTTATTTTGGTTATTGACTCTTGACTTTTTTATTTCAATTAACACCAACCCTGAATGGCACACGATAACACACCATGGTCATGCCATCTGTAAAAAATTCACAAAAATACTCCATTTATCCAAGGGCACAAACTAGCCAACATTACTAATATACTTCCAACATATGGGTGAGTGGTGTTTGTTTGTTGTGCTATGCATAGAAGCTTTCTATCCACAAACACCTCAAATGGTGTACAGATTAACTCAAAATTGCTGCATGCATCCAGCGGCAAATGTGTAAGCATAATTACCATCTTTACGATGACACAGGGAACAAAATAATTCCACGCTTGCAACTTCCGCTACAGCCTTCGTAAAACTGTGATCCCCGCCCGTGGTGGCACAGACCTCCCCCCGTGTCCGTCAAAAGGGCCCCTGTGTCACCTTACAAAGATTTGACCGGATCGGCCGTGCATATGACATAACAGACAAACAAACAGACAAACATAATATTATACATATGATTTATTCTATAGTTTCCAGGTAACCCACACCGGCAAATTCATGCAAAAAATCCACCCACATATTGCTATCACAGAAATATGCTCAAAATAAAAGTGGTAATTTTCTTTTGACGCTGAGTATATTATTATATTTATGTTGTTATTATTATTATTTTATTATTATCATTTATTTTACTTATTATTCCACTCTGTTATATACAATCTACATTGCAATTACTGGCTGGTAGGTTACGCCAACAGCTTACCGACCATAGCAATGTTAGACAGTTTGAGCGGCCCGCTTTGGCAGCACAACACCGCTTCTGATTTTTCGCTTTTTTATAAGATCGGTGCATTCACATTAATTCTAATATGCACATATATAACTGGCTTACAATCCCAAGAGTTTCCAACGTTTTCAACCCGCACAAATGGAAATGTGACATTTGGAAAACAGTGCTAATATTTTAAGAACAGTGTAAAAAACAATTGTTTTTAGCTCCTCTGTTTGAATTTGCGTTTCGAGCTTCGGACCAACGTTTCACTGTATATAATGCAGTTTTTGGTAGAGGGCCCGTTTTGTACGTTGTTCACCTACGTAATTATTCATAGATAAATCCCTGAAAGATTGACGCCTGAGATGCAAAGCTAGGAGTATAACAACACATCACACTGGACACTTGCAATGACGTGACACGTCGTAAGCCACAATAGCATGACCTAGCTAACCAATAGCATGACCTAGCTAACCAATAGCATGACCTAGCTAACCAATAGCATGACCTAGCTAACCAATAGCATGACCTAGCTAACCAATAGCATGACCTAGCTAACCAATAGCTTAGGCCTTATATCACATCGCCAGCTGTCCATTTTGAATTAATAATCAAGTTGTGATAGCGGTGACATGATGATTGGGCCCACTGTCGGGGAGCGTGCGTTCCAGTGCGTAGTGTGCGTGGCGCATCTAGGGAATGATTCGAGAACTAGATCATTGAGCGTCGTACATAACATTTGTTGAAAAACAATCGAGGCTTTTTGTCTGTGGACTCCCACATATGTGTGTGTGTGTGTGTGCGTGTGCGTGTGCGCGTGCGCGTGCGTGTGTATCTGTGTGTGTGTGTGTGTGCGTGCGTGCGTGCGTGCGTGCATGCGTGTGTGTGTGTGGTTGTGGGGCTATGACGGCTAAATTACTACACTGACTACAACGGAAACAACGAACAATGTCCAACACAACACGGTGTTTATTGCAGCCAGTTATAATATTTCAACACAACTCTAGGATATGTAAAATAATACGACATGATCTACTCGTTGACGCAAGACGACGTGTCACGACGTATTCCACGGTCCAACTGTGTCGGTCTCACTGCTCGGACACAACCGTCATCTCTATGGAGCTGAGATACAACCATGGCTGACCGGGTCATACACCAAAGCACCACACGGCTTATTATAACACACGCCGTTAGCGTCACACTGGATGAACTTGTGGGGATCTGGTTGTTCATAGTAGAAACCATTGACATCCGTGTTCGACTTGAAGCACGGATTCCGTGTTTCACAGTTGAACACCAAAGCTGCAAACACGATGAAGACATGCCATTATAGAGTATGTCGATAAGGCAGTAATTGTGACAACTCTTTTAGTAATGTATTTTAAGCGCAGAGCAGAGCAGATTGTATGTCAGGATATACTACGCTATATAAATAAAATTTACCAAAATCAGTTATAAATATGCCAAGCGTTCAGTGACAATAATGTTTTTTATTTTAGAGGCAAATAATATTCTGGAATAAAAATGGAGAATTACTAAAAATATCTTGCATATTTGTTATTGATATCACAATCATAGGAAACCCCGAAAACCATAAGTTTGACTATGTATTGCATGCATTTTTTGCAATAAAAAATATAAATTTTTAGCCCGGTTCTCGAGTAAATATTCAAGTAGTCACAGAGAAGACTAACTAAATGAGAGATATGATAATGTTTACGGGGTGCTCACAAGAGGTCGCTACTTACCACAGTTGCCGCCAGTGTAGCCTGAGCTGCAATCGCAGACAACGTCACTGCCCACGGGACATTTGCCGTTATTGAGACAGTCAGTGTCTACTACACACTGGAAGGCTGCAACAATTTAATCTTACGTGAAATGACACATATAAATGAGTAGTTTATTCAGATGCAAACCTTTGTTGATTTCATTTGTGCCAGAGTTTGATCAGTTCATTGGCCGATTAATGATATTTATTGAAATACATATTATTTGTATGATAATATGTTGATCAGAACGAGCGAGAATAATGCATGATATATGTTATATTTATATGTCTCAATATACTGCCTACTTGACACTTTCTGACAAACACATTATTTTTATTTTTACGACTGAAAGACAATGCTACATTCTAGATAAGAACTCTGTCCATTTGTTTTACGCCACTTTACTGAACTTTGTAAACATGACAAACAATAAAGAAACATGTTCAAACTACGTTGTTGTGTTCGCCATTTGCAATACAGTCTGTGCGCAAGTGCGAGTCATATAGCTACAGGGAGCATACAGGGACCGTTTAGTATCTCAATGTTCAGATTGTACTATCTCCCTCCAAGTCTTCATTACTTATTTTAGACTGTAGTGAGGAAGACTGATAATTGTCTCTTAGGTTTCGTAGTCTTCCAGCCAATTCGGTGGTTTGATGTTGCGGCCATAACGTGAGACGCGTGTTGGCATGGTAGGGGTAGGAATCTTCTCGAGTTCTGGAGCGACATCTGTTGACGCCGTTGGGGTCATGGTCGGAGCTGGGGTGTCCTGCGGTGTTGGGGTACTTGTGGGCATATTTATAGCACGGTCTTCATCCATAGGTGCAGTAGGTGGTATGTCGGGCACAATAGCAGACGATGGTGTGGCGACTGCCGGTGGTACAGTTTTCTTGGGGCTCTCCACATCGTCTTTCCATCTCGCAGGAGTTGCGATGGTGTGTGTGGGTTCCTTCTGTCGTCGAGGTTGAGGTTGTGAAGTGCGACGTGATGCATGATGCTGAAGGTCGTCATCAATGGTAAGACGTGGTGTAGCAATGCGTATTGGCGCATATTTCCTCAGGAATTTCCTGTTCCGGATTGTTATCCTCCCAGATCCATCGACTCGGATTACATACTGGTCGAATTGGCGTACCTCAATGACTTGGCCCGTTTTGTCCCACTTCGTGGGGTGAGGGCCAGTTTGGTTTTGTATTCTCACGAGGTCGCCAATGACGAGGGGTGGTAGTCGTCTCGTGTGTTCTGACCAGTGTTCAGCCGCTTTCATGTGTCTGTTTCTCAGGGCCTCTTCTCTAGCAACAAGTGTCTCTCGCCAGGTCTCGTGTGGTTTGTACCTACCGGGTAGTATAGGTATGAAGTCCTTGATCGGTCGTCCAAATACACACATCGCTGGGGATAACTTTGTATCTGGGTCAGGTGTATTCCGATATTGGAGGATCGCGCGTTGGACCCCATCTGTATCGAGTTCCCCATTGGTACCAGTGTTGTTGGTTATGAGGCGTTTGACGGTCTTCACACCGATTTCAGCTCTGCAATTGCTATGCGGGAATGCAACTGATGAAAGTCGGTGGTGTACGCCCCAGGTTTTAAGGAAGAGGCGGGTAGTTGTTGAAGTAAACTCCGGGCCGCCGTCTGATGCTAGTTCGTCTGGGATTCCGTAAGTCACGAATGAGCGGCGTAGGCTGTCAATTAGACCATCTGCACCTCCTGTGGTCCTTTCAATGATGGGCCAGTTTGAGTACCTGTCAACTATGACCAGGTAGCTGTTGCCTTTATAGGTGAAGAAGTCTGAGCACACGCATTGAAACGGGTAGACCGGTAACACGGGGGTATTGGTGGAGCGCTGGGCTGCGATGGCGCCATTCTGTTACAGTCGCTACAATTTGTGCGGACGGCAGCAATGGCTGGTGTTATCCCGGGCCAGAACACGGATGATTCGGCCCTCGCCGTCATGGCAGATATTCCTTGGTGCGCAGAGTGGAGTGCCAATAGGACGTCCTCTCGGAGGCTCGGCGGTATGACAATCCGGTCTTTGTAGATGACTACACCGTCTATTGTGTGAAGGTGCTCACGAAATTGGTGGTAGGCACGGAGTGGTATAGGTAGTTCGTGGCGGAACTTCGGCATACCGTTTTCGATGATGGACATGAGTAGGTGCATGTTCTCATCACTAGCCGTTTCTTGTCTTGTACGGTCCCATGTGATGGATTGAAGAGACTCGAGTGCGTAGGTCGCCGCATTCCTGACTGCATCATCTATGTTCCCGTGATCTATAGTGTCCTCGTTCGTGCGAATGCCTTCTAGGAATGCGTGTTGGATCATCATGGTTGAAAGCAAGTTGGATGGATCATCATCACTGGGTGTGATGTCATCTTGGAGGTGTAGTTTGTCTGGATGAGGGGTACCCGATGGGTGCCGAGACATGGCATCTGCTGCTTTGTTTTGTACCCCGGGGATGTGTACGATGCGAAACCTGTATCTGAGTGTTTTTTCTTTGAGATTTCTCAGGCGTGCATTTGCGATTTCGTCCAGTGACCGATCACCGAGTATTTTAAGGAGTGGTTTATGATCCACTGCCACGATGAGGTCTGCACATCCGAGGACAAAGAATCTTGCCTTATCGAGGGCGTCGGCCACAGACAGAGCTTCGCCTTCGATGGGGGCATATCTAGACTCGGCCGGGTGGGTGAAGCGGCTTCCGACAAGAGTGATTCTCCATCCATCCGGGCAGCAGAATGGTATGCTCTTAGTGCAAGTGCAATGTTTTTGTAATAACCAGAAACCGATACCATCTTTGGACCAATCTGTGGCAAGGCAAGTCGGCTTATCCTTGTCAAAGATTGTGACACCTTTTTCTATCTCATCGGTGATAATGTCTTTGGATTCCTTGAAGAGTTTGTCTAGTTCGTCGTCCCACACAAATGGGTTATCGGGTTTCAGCAGGTGTCTGAAGGGCTGCATCCGGTCAGCCATGCTGAATGTATACGCCACCTGGTTGACGAGCCCGAACCAGGACCGAACGTCTGTAATGTTTCTGGGGGTGGGGAAGTCGCGAATGGCTTGTAGGTATTTTCCACAAGGGCGCACATTGTCCAGGGTGATCACAAACCCTGCGAATTCTACTTCTGGTCTGCAGAACGTGAACTTGTCTGGGTTCAATGTTATGCCATTTTTGCCACAAACGTCTAGCCAGTGGATGGCCTGGAAGAAGCTTTCCTCCATTGTGTCTGCCCACAGAAGTGTGTCGTCTATGCATTTTGTTTTCTGGGGATGTCAGCTACGATTTCATCATATCGTCTGGAATATCCGTCACCAGAAGCAATGTACCCCTGTGGAGTAACGCAGTATCTATATCGGCCCCATGGCGTTATGAACGTTGTCAGGTGGCGATCGTCCGGGTGAAGTGGCACGCTGTGGTAACCATTCCAAGCATCAAATACCGTTTTGAGTTTGCCCTGTGGGACGGCGCGGGCTTGGTGGAATGGTGATTGGGTGTGGTGTGTCTCACGTGTCGCGTGGGTGTTCAGTGGTTGGAAGTCCACTGTGCGGCGGGGCTTGCCCGTCTTCTTTGCACACACTACCATTCTGTGACACCAAGTGACCGGCGTGCCCACTGGGACTGGCTCGATTACCCCTAACCTCACATCCTGGTCTAGTCCCGCTTTGACGTCCTTCTGCCAGTGGAGTGGTACGGGTATCGGTTTGTGCGAGGCCACTGGTTCAGCATCTGGGTCCACCATGAGCCTCATTGGGGAACATTTCATCATGGGGAGGGGTTGATGGTCGCATGTATTGAACGTACTCGCCTTATAGTAGTCGACCAAGTACATCTGTAGTTTCTCTCGGTTGGATTCAGTCGCCGGGAAAGGTAGTTTCGTTGGTGGCGGTGGCGGTAGTTGTCGCTTTGGACAGTCACACGTAGTAGTGATGGCAACAGTATGGGCATGGTCTCTCTGATGAGTCTCTCCGATTGTTGGGAACGTCTTAGAGAGCATGCCAAGGGCTACGCATGCTTCACGGCTGAGGAATATCTTGTCAGAGCTGTCAGTCACGTATACGACCTGTCGTGTCTCTAGTCTGTTTTGGTCCTTGTCTCTGCCAGAGAACCGAAGTATGGCTGCTCCAGGATTCTGATGTCCTTGTTATTCGCGGCGTGCATCTTCATAGAGACGGGGATGAGATCTTCATGTGCTAGGCCGAGGCGGCTGACTGCCCCGATTCCAATGAGGCAACTCTGGCAACCTGTGTCGGCCATGGCAGATAAGGATAGGGGTCGAGTACGGATTTTCAGTTCAAATCCCAGAGCCTTGTAGTCCTCCTCAACCACGCAAATGTCTAATTTGATGAATGGTTGAGGTCGTGAGGCTTGTTGCATCCACCTGTCACAGATGTTGTTATAGAGGTGATGGTCAAGTGTTATGGAACGCCTCCCGCGTTCATGACCAATCTTTGTAGCAGCACATAATGCATCGAATACTGCGCCTTCACATTCACCTGAATCAGTCCTTTGGGCTTAGCCTTTGACCTCTTCTTGTTGCGACATACTTTTTCCAGGTGATGTTGCAATTTGCAGTACTGGCATGTACGATTGTAGGCGGGGCACTCGGTTTTTCTGATGCGGAGCGGAGCAGTTCTACCATGGCCCTTTTCACCACAGTAGCTGCATGGGCTTGAGTCAGTCATCCTATCTCGGACATCCTCTTGTTTTCCCCGACGGTATGTGCTACCCACCGATTCTGCACCTTGCGAGTTCAGCAGTCTGGATGCTGAGCGTTTGCCAGATTCCTTGGCCTCCACGAATTTCAGCACCTCTTCGAGAGTCATATCCTGATTCTGATCCCCGAGTACATCGAGCTGTATTTCCTGGTCGGCTATGCCGCGGGAGAGTACGTCTCGAAGTATGGCATCCGTATAGTTGACGTCGGCTGCGCATGAGGGACATTGTGTGACATAATTGCATATGCCTGCTTGGCCTTTTATTCTGGCTCCAAATGATCGGATAGCCTCGTCACGATCTTGTCGCATATTGTGCAGCGCTGCGCGGGCGACCATGGTATTCTCCTTGCGCACGGCCAGCATCTTTATAGCCGTCAAAACATCTTGCTCTGGCTTACCGGATAGGCTGCCCCCGGCTGCACGTATGAGATCTTTTCGGAGCTCGTCACTGCAGCATTCCAGTAGTTGAACCACTACATCTCCACCCGTGAGCTTGGTGCCCCTGCGGTACTCGTCCCAGCGGGTCTCGAAATATGCCCACTCCTCGCTAGATCCGGCCGATGATATAGTTGGTCGTTTTAGTTTCTCTGCTCGAGTAGCCTGGGCAGTGGCAGCGTGAGTAGAGGCTGCATGCGAACTGGCGTGAAGGTTGAGAAGGGCAGAGATGATGGCGCCGTCTTCAGCTTCTGCTGTCTCGAATTCACAACCCACGATAGGACACTTCATCTTCATTTTGAAAGATTGTATTGTCCAATGTTATTGGCGGTGTGGTAGGCCTACTATCGCGTTTCCGGCTCAAATAGTCCTAGTGCACGCACACGCTTCCAATGTCAGTGCTGTACGATTAACGTCACGTATGTTTCTTTATAGATAAGAACTCTGTCCATTTGTTTTACGCCACTTTACTGAACTTTGTAAACATGACAAACAATAAAGAAACATGTTCAAACTACGTTGTTGTGTTCGCCATTTGCAATACAGTCTGTGCGCAAGTGCGAGTCATATAGCTACAGGGAGCATACAGGGACCGTTTAGTATCTCAATGTTCAGATTGTACTACATTCGACATAAGTGTATAATTAAAGTTAAACGAGATTGTCAATATTGTACGCTGTGATATCACTTCTATTTCAAAATAATGTATGATCTCACTTGGACAATTATATTATACAATTTAATCTGGACAACAAACAATTTGAACATCTGTATGCTTGGAATATTGTTAGAAAATGCATCTGAACAATGTAACTTGCACAAAAAAATAACAACAACAATAAATAACAACAAATAACACTAATGTAAACATTTGATTAGAAACACCAGTGTCATTAGAAACACCAGTGTCATTAGAACCACCAGTATCATTAGAAACACCAGTGTCAGTAGAAACACCAGTGTCATTAGCAGTCTGTTTAACATACGCCTTGTTTTTATTGCCGTTAAGTATAACACTCTGAACCTAGCATCTGCTGATACTTCATTTTAAAACTGCATGATTATTCTGATTATCCGCGTGAGGAGAGCGATTAACCGAGAACGTTCAAGAGAGCGATTTAGTATTCTCCTCGGTGTGGCAAACCGGGAAAAACGATGGAACTTACGAACCGTTTATCTCATCATAGTTATTATTATTATCATCTTTATTCGGACTCAAGATCCACAAACATGTACATAATAAACAAATTGTAAGTTAGACATAGCAGCTAAAAAACAAATTATATTGTGCTGAGATATGAAATCACAGCATTACATTCTTCACTATCACTGCATGTGTGGCATTTACAGAAGTGATCTTAAAATGTATGTTTCGCGTAACAAACTCAAACTGTTAATTTTAACATGGAATTTTGCGAGAAGGACTGGAAAACGTACATTTGCACACATTTATTCACACTATATAATTTTTGTAACAGTTAATATATGCAAAAACATTTATTAAATATAACCATTCTCTACCTGTTTCGCAATGGTCTCCGATGTAATGATCTGTGCAGTGACAAGCCTGCCCGTAGCAAGTCCCGCCGTTCTCACAGTCACTGTCCGAGGAGCATGTCCCAGCTGGCGACACAAACACATCAACATTTGATTAAACAATATAGCACATAAAAAAGAAACATGTATAAAGTCATATCAAATGATTAAACATATTGACAAAATCGAAAAAGAATAACTGAATATGACTGATACAATTTCAAGTTAAGGTCAAGTTGCACAGTCAGCTTATAACTTCGGAGAATGACACATTTGCATGACCGTTATCAATCGACGCGCGGCACAACTATACGTATATTTACACATACTTAGCTGGCAGTTAGTTCCAGAGAAGCCGGCCAGACAGGTGCACGTGTACGTGCTATCTCCGTCGGTGCAAATGCCGCCATTCTGACATGGATTGTTGGCGCAGTCGTCGGCGCCATCTAGAATATTTGTTATTATTATTATTATTATTACAGTATTAATATACTACTGTAATTTATCATGTAAACT
This sequence comes from Lamellibrachia satsuma, assembly GCA_033239005.1. NCBI lineage: Eukaryota > Metazoa > Annelida > Polychaeta > Sabellida > Siboglinidae > Lamellibrachia > Lamellibrachia satsuma. Next base: position 1,613,713 of record BSQZ01000085.1, on the reverse strand, counting down.
ATATATGCATAACTAAAGTGTGATCGAATTTATTAAAAACAACAATAATACGTATATTTATGGGTGACTAAACAAGTGGAGGAACCTTTCGTGTCCTTAGCTATTACATATTAAAAAAAATCGAAATACAATAGAAAAGCCACAAAATATTTCCATAAATGTTTTATATAACTACTTATCAAGTGGTCGCACCAGTAAATAATAGAAAAATAACATTTGTTATATTAGACGCATCAAAAACCATATAATACGTCGTGTAATTACGTTCCCAAAATTCACTGAAGCACAAACAAATGTGACAGTAGAAACTCAAAGAGAACTATGAGAAATAGGAAAGCATCTTCTCCATTGTACATTTTAGTTATGTTAAGCGCAATTGAAGAAAATTTAAATTTTTTTTCATATGTCCCCCAATTATTAATTCACTGTATCACGCATCCAGTTTTATAAAATGAAAATGTCACGATATATCTTATAATTTGCATAAATACAGAACATGATGTTAGCTGAGAATTATCCAGCTTGAGAAACGTGTGCAGAAATTGTCGCAAAAGAAAGAATTTTAATAACTAATAGAGACCAGCTGAACGTGTCTACTACATTGTGCGAATCAGTGAAGGCGCATGAATGGTTCAGCACATTACTTCAAGTTATGGAATACTTTACAAAGCTCCTGGACCAAAATAATGCGAAAATTATTGGAAAAATAAAATATAGAGATTGTACACTCGGTCAAAGCCTACTCCGTCACATTTCAGCGATTGAAGAATGAAAATGTCCAATGTCGATTTGCTTTCTAAACTCGCATATTACGTGACAGCATGTCCAGAAATGTAATTTATCTGAATATTGTATCAGATCAGAGGAGGTTTATTCCCCCACATTTTGTGTGTATATCATTATAAGGGTTTTTACTCCCTCACTTTTGTGTATATCATTGTAAGGGGGGCTTATTCACCAACTTCTGTGTATATCATTATAAATACTCTAGCTAGCACTATATACATATAATTATGTACGCTTGTCTGCTAAAAGGTATCGTTTCCTTTTTTGTATGCTGTCGCTTTGCATAAGAGCAGCAAAGGCTTTTGGTAAAGACTGTCTTTGACAGTTTGCTACCTACAGTAGAAAATATCGGTAATGTGAAATCTTATCAGGTATTGTTTACTAATTGGTCATACATACCAGCTTAATCAGTAATATACCAGGCTGTGCACAATCTGTGGCAGACATTGTCACTATTATTGTGTGCACAGCGGCAATCCTTGTTGGATATTAATAACATTGGTCTGCCCATTACCAACCTACCAAGTAGTTTGTTTATTTATACCAACAGAGAAAGGACTGTACGAGTCCCATTTCATTATAAACACAAGTACACCGGCAGTCAACGGGGTATCAAGCTGCGAAAAAACATAAGTATGAAATTGGATTCACAATCACACATACTTAGCTGGCAGTTAGTTCCAGAGAAGCCGGTCAGACAGGTGCACGTGTACGTGTTATCTCCGTCGGTACAAGTGCCGCCATTCCGACATGGATTGTTGGCACAGTCGTCGGCGCCAACTAAAATATTCGTAATTATTTATACAATTACAATATTAATGTATGACTGCGATTTATCATTGATATTGTATACGCATAATCGAATTGATCGGTTTACATTTACACAGGTGGTTGTATTACAGTAGTATTGATATCGGCCAGTTATTTCACAAAACATCCAATCGTATACACGTACAAAGGAAACGTACTTTACACAACATCTGGTCGTATACACGGTCACAGCAAACGTACTTTACACAACACCTGATCGTATACGTGTCCATAGATAAAGTATTTTACACAACATCTCTTCGTATACATGTCCATAAAAAGAACTTTACAGAACATCTGATCGTATACAATTATATTTTTTTTTAAATACGGAATAAAGATCAAAATACATTAAAATAATCACCAAAATATTTATGTACATGTTTTATGTAGCTATTTATCAAGTGGTTTCACCAGTAAATATGAACAATAAAACATAACATTTGCTATATTAAACGCATCAAAAACCGTATACATATGTCGTGTAATTAGGTTCCCAAAATTCATTGAAGCATAAACAAATGTGGCAGTAGAAACTCAAAGAGAACTATGAGAAATAGGAAAGCATCTTCTCAATTGTACATTTCACGAATATTATGCGCAATTTATAATATCTTTCATTTCTCTAACTGGTCCGCTCATTGTAAATTCACTGCGTAACTCATACTGTTTTACAAAATGAAAAGTTTACGACACATCTTATAATTTCCATAAATAATGAAGATAGCAACACAAGATGCCAGCAAGAAATTGTCCAGCGTGAGAATCGTGTTCAGAATATGGCACAAATGAAATATTGTTTTTACGGTTAATAAATAATAGAGACCAGCTGAACGTGTCTACTATATTATGCGACTCAGTAAAAGCACACGAATGTTGCAGCACATTACATCAAGTTATGGAATAATTTACTATGTTTCTGGGCGAACATATGTTATTGGCAAATAAAACATGGATATCGTCAACTCGGACAAAATCTATTCCGTCACATTTCAGCGATTGAAGAATAAACTGGCCGAGGAGCACGTCCCAGCTGGCGGCACAAACACATCAACATTTGATTAAACAATATAGTACATCAAAAAGAAACATGTATAAAGTCATATCAAATGATTAAACATATTGACAAAATCGAAAAAGAATAACTGAATATGACTGATACAGTTTCAAGTTAAGGTCAAGTTGCACAGTCAGCTCATAATTTCGTTATCAATCGACTCGCGGCACAACTATACGTATATTTACACATACTTAGCTGGCAGTTAGTTCCAGAGAAGCCGGCCAGACAGGTGCACGTGTACGTGCTATCTCCGTCGGTGCAAATGCCGCCATTCTGACATGGATTGTTGGCGCAGTCGTCGGCGCCATCTAGAATATTTGTTATTATTATTATAATTACAGTATTAATATACTACTGTAATTTATCATGTAAACTCTATATGCATAATTAAAGTGTGATCGAATTTATTAAAAACAACAATAATACGTATATTTATGGGTGACTAAACAAGTGGAGGAACCTTTCGTGTCCTTAGCAATTACATATTAAAAAAAATCGAAATACAATAGAAAAGCCACAAAATATTTCCAAAAATGTTTTATATAACTACTTATCAAGTGGTTGCACCAGTAAATAATAGAAAAATAACATTTGTTATATTAGACGCATCAAAAACCGTATAAATATGTCGTGTAATTACGTTCCCAAAATTCACTGAAGCACAAACAAATGTGACAGTAGAAACTCAAAGAGAACTATGAGAAATAGGAAAGCATCTTCTCCATTGTACATTTTAGTTATGTTAAGCGCAATTGAAGAAAACTTAAATTTTTTTTCATATGTCCCCCAATTCTAAATTCGCTGTATCACGCATCCAGTTTTATAAAATGAAAATGTCACGATATATCTTATAATTTGCATAAATACAGAACATGATGTTAGCTGAGAATTATCCAGCTTGAGAATCGTGTGCAGAAATTGTCGCAAAAGAAAGAATTTTAATAACTAATAGAGACCAGCTGAACGTGTCTACTACATTGTGCGAATCAGTGAAGGCGCATGAATGGTTCAGCACATTACTTCAAGTTATGGAATAATTTACAAAGCTCCTGGACCAAAATAATGCGAAAATTATTGGAAAAATAAAATATAGAGATTGTACACTCGGTCAAAGCCCACTCCGTCACATTTCAGCGATTGAAGAATGAAAATGTCCAATGTCGATTTGCTTTCTAAACTCGCATATTACGTGACAACATGTCCAGAAATGTAATTTATCTGAATATTGTATCAGATCAGAGGAGGTTTATTCCCCCACATTTTGTGTGTATATCATTATAAGGGGTTTTTACTCCCTCACTTTTGTGTATATCATTGTAAGGGGGGCTTATTCACCAACTTCTGTGTATATCATTATAAATACTCTAGCTAGCACTATATACATATAATTATGTACGCTTGTCTGCTAAAAGGTATCGTTTCCTTTTTTGTATGCTGTCGCTTTGCATAAGAGCAGCAAAGTCTTTTGGTAAAGACTGTCTTTGACAGTTTGCTACCTACAGTAGAAAATATCAGTAATGTGAAATCTTATAAGGTATTGTTTACTAATTGGTCATACATACCAGCTTAATCAGTAATATACCAGGCTGTGCACAATCTGTGGCAGACATTGTCACTATTATTGTGTGCACAGCGGCAATCCTTGTTGGATATTAATAACATTGGACTGCCCATTACCAACCTACCAAGTAGTTTGTTTATTTATACCAACAGAGAAAGGACTGTACGAGTCCCATTTCATTATAAACACAAGTACACCGGCAGTCAACGGGGTATGAAGCTGCGAAAAAACATACGAAATGAAAATGGATTCACAATCACACATACTTAGCTGGCAGTTAGTTCCAGAGAAGCCGGTCAGACAGGTGCACGTGTACGTGTTATCTCCGTCGGTACAAGTGCCGCCATTCCGACATGGATTGTTGGCACAGTCGTCGGCGCCAACTAAAATATTCGTAATTATTTATACAATTACAATATTAATGTATGACTGCGATTTATCATTGATATTGTATACGCATAATCGTATTGATCGGTTTACATTTACACAGGTGGTTGTATTACAGTAGTATTGATATCGGCCAGTTATTTCACAAAACATCCAATCGTATACACGTACAAAGGAGACGTACTTTACACAACATCTAGTCGTATACACGGTCACAGCAAACGTACTTTACACAACATCTGATCGTATACGCGTCCATAGATAAAGTATTTTACACATCTGTTCGTATACATGTCCATAAAAAAGAACTGTACAGAACATCTGATCTTATACAATTATATCTCTTAAATACGGAATAAAGATCAAAATACATTAAAATAATCAACAAAATATTTATGTACGTGTTTTATGTAGCTATTTATCAAGTGGTTTCACCAGTAAATATAAACAATAAAACATAACATTTGCTATATTAAACGCATCAAAAACCGTATACATATGTCGTGTAATTACGTTCCCAAAATTCACTGAAGCACAAACAAATGTGGCAGTAGAAACTGAAAGAGAACTATGAGAAATAGGAAAGCATCTTCTCAATTGTACATTTAAGGAATATTATGCGCAATTTATAATATCTTTCATTTCTGTAACTGGTCCGCTCATTGTAAATTCACTGCTTAACTCATATTGTTTTACAAAATGAAAAGTTGACGACACATCTTATAATTTCCATAAATAATGAAGATAGCAACACAAGATGCCAGCAAGAAATTGTCCAGCGTGAGAATCGTGTTCAGAATATGGCACAAATGAAATATTGTTTTTACGGTTAATAAATAATAGAGACCAGCTGAACGTGTCTACTATATTATGCGACTGAGTAAAAGCACACGAATGTTGCAGCACATTACATCAAGTTATGGAATAATTTACTATGTTTCTGGGCGAACATATGTTATTGGCAAATAAAACATGGATATCGTCAACTCGGACAAAATCTATTCCGTCACATTTCAGCGATTGCAGAATAAACTGGCCGAGGAGCACGTCCCAGCTGGCGGCACAAACACATCAACATTTGATTAAACAATATAGTACATCAAAAAGAAACATCTATAAAGTCATTCAAATGATTAAACATATTGACAAAATCGAAAAAGAATAACTGAATATGACTGATACAATTTTAAGTTAAGGTCAAGTTGCACAGTCAGCTCATAATTTCGTAGAATGACACATTTGCATGACCGTTATCAATCGACGCGCGTCACAACTATACGTATATTTACACATACTTAGCTGACAGTTAGTTCCAGAGAAGCCGGCCAGACAGGTGCACGTGTACGTGTTACCTCCGTCGGTACAAATGCCGCCATTCCGACATGGATTGTTGACACAGTCGTCGGCGCCAACTAAAATATTCGTAATTATTTATACAATTACAATATTAAAGTACGACTGCGATTTATCATTGATATTGTATACGCATAATCGTATTGATCGGTTTACATTTACACAGGTGGTTGTATTACAGTAGTATTGATATCGGCCAGTTATTTCACAAAACATCCAATCGTATACACGTACAAAGGAAACGTACTTTACACAACATCTGGTCGTATACACGGTCACAGCAAACGTACTTTACACAACATCTGATCGTATACGCGTCCACAGATAAAGTATTTTACACAACATCTGTTCGTATACATGTCCATAAAAAAGAACTTTACAGAACATCTGATCTTATACAATTATATCTTTTAAATACGGAATAAAGATCAAAATGCATTAAAATAATCAACAAAATATTTATGTACATGTTTTATGTAGCTATTTATCAAGTGGTTTCACCAGTAAATATAAACAATTAAACATTACATTTGCTATATTAAACGCATCAAAAACCGTATACATATGTCGTGTAATTACGTTCCCAAAATTCACTGAAGCACAAACAAATGTGGCAGTAGAAACTCAAAGAGAACTATGAGAAATAGGAAAGCATCTTCTCCATTGTACATTTCAGGAATATTATGCGCAATTTATAATATCTTTCATTTCTCTAACTGGTCCGCTCATTGTAAATTCACTGCGTAACTCATACTGTTTTACAAAATGAAAAGTTTACGACACATCTTACAATTTCCATAAATAATGAAGATAGCAACACAAGATGCCAGCAAGAAATTGTCCAGCGTGAGAATCGTGTTCAGAATATGGCACAAATGAAATATTGTTTTTACGGTTAATAAATAATAGAGACCAGCTGAACGTGTCTACTATATTATGCGACTGAGTAAAAGCACACGAATGTTGCAGCACATTACATCAAGGTATGGAATAATTTACTATGTTTCTGGGCGAACATATGTTACTGGCAAATAAAACATGGATATCGTCAACTCGGACAAAATCTATTCCGTCACATTTCAGCGATTGCAGAATAAACTGGCCGAGGAGCACGTCCCAGCTGGCGGCACAAACACATCAACATTTGATTAAACAATATAGTACATCAAAAAGAAACATGTATAAAGTCATATCAAATGATTAAACATATTGACAAAATCGAAAAAGAATAACTGAATATGATTGATACATTTTCAAGTTAAGGTCAAGTTGCACAGTCAGCTCATAATTTCGTAGAATGACACATTTGCATGACCGTTATCAATCGACGCGCGTCACAACTATACGTATATTTACACATACTTAGCTGGCAGTTAGTTCCAGAGAAGCCGGCCAGACAGGTGCACGTGTACGTGTTACCTCCGTCGGTACAAATGCCGCCATTCCGACATGGATTGTTGACACAGTCGTCGGCGCCAACTAAAATATTCGTAATTATTTATACAATTACAATATTAAAGTACGACTGCGATTTATCATTGATATTGTATACGCATAATCGTATTGATCGGTTTACATTTACACAGGTGGTTGTATTACAGTAGTATTGATATCGGCCAGTTATTTCACAAAACATCCAATCGTATACACGTACAAAGGAAACGTACTTTACACAACATCTGGTCGTATACACGGTCACAGCAAACGTACTTTACACAACATCTGATCGTATACGCGTCCATAGATGAAGTATTTTACACAACATCTGTTCGTATACATGTCCATAAAAAAGAACTTTACAGAACATCTGATCTTATACAATTATATCTTTTAAATACGGAATAAAGATCAAAATACATTAAAATAATCAACAAAATATTTATGTACATGTTTTATGTAGCTATTTATCAAGTGGTTTCACCAGTAAATATAAACAATAAAACATTACATTTGCTATATTAAACGCATCAAAAAACGTATACATATGTCGTGTAATTACGTTCCCAAAATTCACTGAAGCACAAACAAATGTGGCAGTAGAAACTCAAAGAGAACTATGAGAAATAGGAAAGCATCTTCTCCATTGTACATTTCAGGAATATTATGCGCAATTTATAATATCTTTCATTTCTCTAACTGGTCCGCTCATTGTAAATTCACTGCGTAACTCATACTGTTTTACAAAATGAAAAGTTTACGACACATCTTATAATTTCCATAAATAATGAAGATAGCAACACAAGATGCCAGCAAGAAATTGTCCAGCGTGAGAATCGTGTTCAGAATATGGCACAAATGAAATATTGTTTTTACGGTTAATAAATAATAGAGACCAGCTGAACGTGTCTACTATATTATGCGACTGAGTAAAAGCACACGAATGTTGCAGCACATTACATCAAGTTATGGAATAATTTACTATGTTTCTGGGCGAACATATGTTATTGGCAAATAAAACATGGATATCGTCAACTCGGACAAAATCTATTCCGTCACATTTCAGCGATTGCAGAATAAACTGGCCGAGGAGCACGTCCCAGCTGGCGGCACAAACACATCAACATTTGTTAAAAACAATATAGTACATCAAAAAGAAACATGCATAAAGTCATATCAAATGATTAAACATATTGACAAAATCGAAAAAGAATAACTGAATATGACTGATACAATTTCAAGTTAAGGTCAAATTGCACAGTCAGCTCATAATTTCGTAGAATGACACATTTGCATGACCGTTATCAATCGACGCGCGGCACAACTATACGTATATTTACACATACTTAGCTGGCAGTTAGTTCCAGAGAAGCCGGCCAGACAGGTGCACGTGTACGTGTTATCTCCGTCGGTACAAATGCCGCCATTCCGACATGGATTGTTGGCACAGTCGTCGGCGCCAACTAAAATATTCGTAATTATTTATACAATTACAATATTAATGTACGACTGCGATTTATCATTGATATTGTATACGCATAATGTAATTGATCGGTTTACATTTACACAGGTGGTTGTATTACAGTAGTATTGATATCGGCCAGTTATTTCACAAAACATCCAATCGTATACACGTACAAAGGAAACGTACTTTACACAACATCTGGTCGTATACACGGTCACATCAAACGTACTTTACACAACATCTGATCGTATACGCGTCCATAGATAAAGTATTTTACACAACATCTGTTCGTATACATGTCCATAAAAAAGAACTTTACAGAACATCTGATCTTATACAATTATATCTTTTAAATACGGAATAAAGATCAAAATACATTAAAATAATCAACAAAATATTTATGTACATGTTTTATGTAGCTACTTATCAAGTGGTTTCACCAGTAAATATAAACAATAAAACATTACATTTGCTATATTAAACGCATCAAAAACCGTATACATATGTCGTGTAATTACGTTCCCAAAATTCACTGAAGCACAAACAAATGTGGCAGTAGAAACTCAAAGAGAACTATGAGAAATAGGAAAGCATCTTCTCCATTGTACATTTCAGGAATATTATGCGCAATTTATAATATCTTTCATTTCTCTAACTGGTCCGCTCATTGTAAATTCACTGCGTAACTCATACTGTTTTACAAAATGAAAAGTTTACGACACATCTTATAATTTCCATAAATAATGAAGATAGCAACACAAGATGCCAGCAAGAAATTGTCCAGCGTGAGAATCGTGTTCAGAATATGGCACAAATGAAATATTGTTTTTACGGTTAATAAATAATAGAGACCAGCTGAACGTGTCTACTATATTATGCGACTCAGTAAAAGCACACGAATGTTGCAGCACATTACATCAAGTTATAGAATAATTTACTATGTTTCTTGTTCGAACATATGATATTGGCAAATAAAACATGGATATCGTCAACTCGGACAAAATCTATTCCGTCACATTTCAGCGATTGCAGAATAAACTGGCCGAGGAGCACGTCCCAGCTGGCGGCACAAACACATCAACATTTGATTAAACAATATAGTACATCAAAAAGAAACATGCATAAAGTCATATCAAATGATTAAACATATTGACAAAATCGAAAAAGAATAACTGAATATGACTGATACAATTTCAAGTTAAGGTCAAGTTGCACAGTCAGCTCATAATTTCGTAGAATGACACATTTGCATGACCGTTATCAATCGACGCGCGGCACAACTATACGTATATTTACACATACTTAGCTGGCAGTTAGTTCCAGAGAAGCCGGCCAGACAGGTGCACGTGTACGTGTTATCTCCGTCGGTACAAATGCCGCCATTCCGACATGGATTGTTGGCACAGTCGTCGGCGCCAACTAAAATATTCGTAATTATTTATACAATTACAATATTAATGTACGACTGCGATTTATCATTGATATTGTATACGCATAATCGTATTGATCGGTTTACATTTACACAGGTGGTTGTATTACAGTAGTATTGATATCGGCAATTATTTCACAAAACATCCAATCGTATACACGTACAAAGGAAACGTACTTTACACAACATCTGGTCGTATACACGGTCACATCAAACGTACTTTACACAACATCTGATCGTATACGCGTCCATAGATAAAGTATTTTACACAACATCTGTTCGTATACATGTCCATAAAAAAGAACTTTACAGAACATCTGATCTTATACAATTATATCTCTTAAATACGGAATAAAGATCAAAATACATTAAAATAATCAACAAAATATTTATGTACATGTTTTATGTAGCTATTTATCAAGTGGTTTCACCAGTAAATATAAACAATAAAACATTACATTTGCTATATTAAACGCATCAAAAACCGTATACATATGTCGTGTAATTACGTTCCCAAAATTCACTGAAGCACAAACAAATGTGGCAGTAGAAACTCAAAGAGAACTATGAGAAATAGGAAAGCATCTTCTCCATTGTACATTTCAGGAATATTATGCGCAATTTATAATATCTTTCATTTCTCTAACTGGTCCGCTCATTGTAAATTCACTGCGTAACTCATACTGTTTTACAAAATGAAAAGTTTACGACACATCTTATAATTTCCATAAATAATGAAGATAGCAACACAAGATACCAGCAAGAAACTGTCCAGCGTGAGAATCGTGTTCAGAATATGGCACAAATGAAATATTGTTTTTACGGTTAATAAATAATAGAGACCAGCTGAACGTGTCTACTATATTATGCGACTCAGTAAAAGCACACGAATGTTGCAGCACATTACATCAAGTTATAGAATAATTTACTATGTTTCTGGGCGAACATATGATATTGGCAAATAAAACATGGATATCGTCAACTCGGACAAAATCTATTCCGTCACATTTCAGCGATTGCAGAATAAACTGGCCGAGGAGCACGTCCCAGCTGGCGGGTGCACGTGTACGTGCACGTGTACGTGTTATCTCCGTCGGTACAAATGCCGCCATTCCGACATGGATTGTTGGCACAGTCGTCGGCGCCAACTAAAATATTCGTAATTATTTATACAATTACAATATTAATGTACGACTGCGATTTATCATTGATATTGTATACGCATAATCGTATTGATCGGTTTACATTTACACAGGTGGTTGTATTACAGTAGTATTGATATCGGCCAGTTATTTCACAAAACATCCAATCGTATACACGTACAAAGGAAACGTACTTTACACAACATCTGGTCGTATACACGGTCACAGCAAAAGTACTTTACACAACATCTGATCGTATACGCGTCCATAGATAAAGTATTTTACACAACATCTGTTCGTATACATGTCCATAAAAAGAACTTTAGAGAACATCTGATCTTATACAATTATATCTTTTAAATACGGAATAAAGATCAAAATACATTAAAATAATCAACAAAATATTTATGTACATGTTTTATGTAACTATTTATCAAGTGGTTTCACCAGTAAATATAAACAATAAAACATTACATTTGCTATATTAAACGCATCAAAAAACGTATACATATGTCGTGTAATTACGTTCCCAAAATTCACTGAAGCACAAACAAATGTGGCAGTAGAAACTCAAAGAGAACTATGAGAAATAGGAAAGCATCTTCTCCATTGTACATTTCAGGAATATTATGCGCAATTTATAATATCTTTCATTTCTCTAACTGGTCCGCTCATTGTAAATTCATTGCGTAACTCATACTGTTTTACAAAATGAAAAGTTTACGACACATCTTATAATTTCCATAAATAATGAAGATAGCAACACAAGATGCCAGCAAGAAATTGTCCAGCGTGAGAATCGTGTTCAGAATATGGCACAAATGAAATATTGTTTTTACGGTTAATAAATAATAGAGACCAGCTGAACGTGTCTACTATATTATGCGACTCAGTAAAAGCACACGAATGTTGCAGCACATTACATCAAGTTATGGAATAATTTACTATGTTTCTGGGCGAACATATGTTATTGGCAAATAAAACATGGATATCGTCAACTCGGACAAAATCTATTCCGTCACATTTCAGCGATTGCAAAATAAACTGGCCGAGGAGCACGTCCCAGCTGGCGGCACAAACACATCAACATTTGATTAAACAATATAGTACATCAAAAGAAACATGCATAAAGTCATATCAAATGATTAAACATATTGACAAAATCGAAAAAGAATAACTGAATATGACTGATACAATTTCAAGTTAAGGTCAAGTTGCACAGTCAGCTCATAATTTCGTAGAATGACACATTTGCATGACCGTTATCAATCGACGCGCGGCACAACTATACGTATATTTACACATACTTAGCTGGCAGTTAGTTCCAGAGAAGCCGGCCAGACAGGTGCACGTGTACGTGTTATCTCCGTCGGTACAAATGCCGCCATTCCGACATGGATTGTTGGCACAGTCGTCGGCGCCAACTAAAATATTCGTAATAATTTATACAATTACAATATTAATGTACGACTGCGATTTATCATTGATATTGTATACGCATAATCGTATTGATCGGTTTACATTTACACAGGTGGTTGTATTACAGTAGTATTGATATCGGCAATTATTTCACAAAACATCCAATCGTATACACGTACAAAGGAAACGTACTTTACACAACATCTGGTCGTATACACGGTCACATCAAACGTACTTTACACAACATCTGATCGTATACGCGTCCATAGATAAAGTATTTTACACAACATCTGTTCGTATACATGTCCATAAAAAAGAATTTTACAGAACATCTGATCTTATACAATTATATCTCTTAAATACGGAATAAAGATCAAAATACATTAAAATAATCAACAAAATATTTATGTACATGTTTTATGTAGCTACTTATCAAGTGGTTTCACCAGTAAATATAAACAATAAAACATTACATTTGCTATATTAAACGCATCAAAAACCGTATACATATGTCGTGTAATTACGTTCCCAAAATTCACTGAAGCACAAACAAATGTGGCAGTAGAAACTCAAAGAGAACTATGAGAAATAGGAAAGCATCTTCTCCATTGTACATTTCAGGAATATTATGCGCAATTTATAATATCTTTCATTTCTCTAACTGGTCCGCTCATTGTAAATTCACTGCGTAACTCATACTGTTTTACAAAATGAAAAGTTTACGACACATCTTATAATTTCCATAAATAATGAAGATAGCAACACAAGATGCCAGCAAGAAATTGTCCAGCGTGAGAATCGTGTTCAGAATATGGCACAAATGAAATATTGTTTTTACGGTTAATAAATAATAGAGACCAGCTGAACGTGTCTACTATATTATGCGACTCAGTAAAAGCACACGAATGTTGCAGCACATTACATCAAGTTATAGAATCAATTACTATGTTTCTTGTTCGAACATATGATATTGGCAAATAAAACATGGATATCGTCAACTCGGACAAAATCTATTCCGTCACATTTCAGCGATTGCAGAATAAACTGGCCGAGGAGCACGTCCCAGCTGGCGGCACAAACACATCAACATTTGATTAAACAATATAGTACATCAAAAAGAAACATGCATAAAGTCATATCAAATGATTAAACATATTGACAAAATCGAAAAAGAATAACTGAATATGACTGATACAATTTCAAGTTAAGGTCAAATTGCACAGTCAGCTCATAATTTCGTAGAATGACACATTTGCATGACCGTTATCAATCGACGCGCGGCACAACTATACGTATATTTACACATACTTAGCTGGCAGTTAGTTCCAGAGAAGCCGGCCAGACAGGTGCACGTGTACGTGTTATCTCCGTCGGTACAAATGCCGCCATTCCGACATGGATTGTTGGCACAGTCGTCGGCGCCAACTAAAATATTCGTAATTATTTATACAATTACAATATTAATGTACGACTGCGATTTATCATTGATATTGTATACGCATAATGTAATTGATCGGTTTACATTTACACAGGTGGTTGTATTACAGTAGTATTGATATCGGCCAGTTATTTCACAAAACATCCAATCGTATACACGTACAAAGGAAACGTACTTTACACAACATCTGGTCGTATACACGGTCACATCAAACGTACTTTACACAACATCTGATCGTATACGCGTCCATAGATAAAGTATTTTACACAACATCTGTTCGTATACATGTCCATAAAAAAGAACTTTACAGAACATCTGATCTTATACAATTATATCTTTTAAATACGGAATAAAGATCAAAATACATTAAAATAATCAACAAAATATTTATGTACATGTTTTATGTAGCTACTTATCAAGTGGTTTCACCAGTAAATATAAACAATAAAACATTACATTTGCTATATTAAACGCATCAAAACCGTATACATATGTCGTGTAATTACGTTCCCAAAATTCACTGAAGCACAAACAAATGTGGCAGTAGAAACTCAAAGAGAACTATGAGAAATAGGAAAGCATCTTCTCCATTGTACATTTCAGGAATATTATGCGCAATTTATAATATCTTTCATTTCTCTAACTGGTCCGCTCATTGTAAATTCACTGCGTAACTCATACTGTTTTACAAAATGAAAAGTTTACGACACATCTTATAATTTCCATAAATAATGAAGATAGCAACACAAGATGCCAGCAAGAAATTGTCCAGCGTGAGAATCGTGTTCAGAATATGGCACAAATGAAATATTGTTTTTACGGTTAATAAATAATAGAGACCAGCTGAACGTGTCTACTATATTATGCGACTCAGTAAAAGCACACGAATGTTGCAGCACATTACATCAAGTTATAGAATAATTTACTATGTTTCTTGTTCGAACATATGATATTGGCAAATAAAACATGGATATCGTCAACTCGGACAAAATCTATTCCGTCACATTTCAGCGATTGCAGAATAAACTGGCCGAGGAGCACGTCCCAGCTGGCGGCACAAACACATCAACATTTGATTAAACAATATAGTACATCAAAAAGAAACATGCATAAAGTCATATCAAATGATTAAACATATTGACAAAATCGAAAAAGAATAACTGAATATGACTGATACAATTTCAAGTTAAGGTCAAGTTGCACAGTCAGCTCATAATTTCGTAGAATGACACATTTGCATGACCGTTATCAATCGACGCGCGGCACAACTATACGTATATTTACACATACTTAGCTGGCAGTTAGTTCCAGAGAAGCCGGCCAGACAGGTGCACGTGTACGTGTTATCTCCGTCGGTACAAATGCCGCCATTCCGACATGGATTGTTGGCACAGTCGTCGGCGCCAACTAAAATATTCGTAATTATTTATACAATTACAATATTAATGTACGACTGCGATTTATCATTGATATTGTATACGCATAATCGTATTGATCGGTTTACATTTACACAGGTGGTTGTATTACAGTAGTATTGATATCGGCAATTATTTCACAAAACATCCAATCGTATACACGTACAAAGGAAACGTACTTTACACAACATCTGGTCGTATACACGGTCACATCAAACGTACTTTACACAACATCTGATCGTATACGCGTCCATAGATAAAGTATTTTACACAACATCTGTTCGTATACATGTCCATAAAAAAGAACTTTACAGAACATCTGATCTTATACAATTATATCTCTTAAATACGGAATAAAGATCAAAATACATTAAAATAATCAACAAAATATTTATGTACATGTTTTATGTAGCTATTTATCAAGTGGTTTCACCAGTAAATATAAACAATAAAACATTACATTTGCTATATTAAACGCATCAAAAACCGTATACATATGTCGTGTAATTACGTTCCCAAAATTCACTGAAGCACAAACAAATGTGGCAGTAGAAACTCAAAGAGAACTATGAGAAATAGGAAAGCATCTTCTCCATTGTACATTTCAGGAATATTATGCGCAATTTATAATATCTTTCATTTCTCTAACTGGTCCGCTCATTGTAAATTCACTGCGTAACTCATACTGTTTTACAAAATGAAAAGTTTACGACACATCTTATAATTTCCATAAATAATGAAGATAGCAACACAAGATGCCAGCAAGAAACTGTCCAGCGTGAGAATCGTGTTCAGAATATGGCACAAATGAAATATTGTTTTTACGGTTAATAAATAATAGAGACCAGCTGAACGTGTCTACTATATTATGCGACTCAGTAAAAGCACACGAATGTTGCAGCACATTACATCAAGTTATAGAATAATTTACTATGTTTCTGGGCGAACATATGATATTGGCAAATAAAACATGGATATCGTCAACTCGGACAAAATCTATTCCGTCACATTTCAGCGATTGCAGAATAAACTGGCCGAGGAGCACGTCCCAGCTGGCGGGTGCACGTGTACGTGCACGTGTACGTGTTATCTCCGTCGGTACAAATGCCGCCATTCCGACATGGATTGTTGGCACAGTCGTCGGCGCCAACTAAAATATTCGTAATTATTTATACAATTACAATATTAATGTACGACTGCGATTTATCATTGATATTGTATACGCATAATCGTATTGATCGGTTTACATTTACACAGGTGGTTGTATTACAGTAGTATTGATATCGGCCAGTTATTTCACAAAACATCCAATCGTATACACGTACAAAGGAAACGTACTTTACACAACATCTGGTCGTATACACGGTCACAGCAAAAGTACTTTACACAACATCTGATCGTATACGCGTCCATAGATAAAGTATTTTACACAACATCTGTTCGTATACATGTCCATAAAAAGAACTTTAGAGAACATCTGATCTTATACAATTATATCTTTTAAATACGGAATAAAGATCAAAATACATTAAAATAATCAACAAAATATTTATGTACATGTTTTATGTAACTATTTATCAAGTGGTTTCACCAGTAAATATAAACAATAAAACATTACATTTGCTATATTAAACGCATCAAAAACGTATACATATGTCGTGTAATTACGTTCCCAAAATTCACTGAAGCACAAACAAATGTGGCAGTAGAAACTCAAAGAGAACTATGAGAAATAGGAAAGCATCTTCTCCATTGTACATTTCAGGAATATTATGCGCAATTTATAATATCTTTCATTTCTCTAACTGGTCCGCTCATTGTAAATTCATTGCGTAACTCATACTGTTTTACAAAATGAAAAGTTTACGACACATCTTATAATTTCCATAAATAATGAAGATAGCAACACAAGATGCCAGCAAAGAAATTGTCCAGCGTGAGAATCGTGTTCAGAATATGGCACAAATGAAATATTGTTTTTACGGTTAATAAATAATAGAGACCAGCTGAACGTGTCTACTATATTATGCGACTCAGTAAAAGCACACGAATGTTGCAGCACATTACATCAAGTTATGGAATAATTTACTATGTTTCTGGGCGAACATATGTTATTGGCAAATAAAACATGGATATCGTCAACTCGGACAAAATCTATTCCGTCACATTTCAGCGATTGCAAAATAAACTGGCCGAGGAGCACGTCCCAGCTGGCGGCACAAACACATCAACATTTGATTAAACAATATAGTACATCAAAAAGAAACATGCATAAAGTCATATCAAATGATTAAACATATTGACAAAATCGAAAAAGAATAACTGAATATGACTGATACAATTTCAAGTTAAGGTCAAGTTGCACAGTCAGCTCATAATTTCGTAGAATGACACATTTGCATGACCGTTATCAATCGACGCGCGGCACAACTATACGTATATTTACACATACTTAGCTGGCAGTTAGTTCCAGAGAAGCCGGCCAGACAGGTGCACGTGTACGTGTTATCTCCGTCGGTACAAATGCCGCCATTCCGACATGGATTGTTGGCACAGTCGTCGGCGCCAACTAAAATATTCGTAATAATTTATACAATTACAATATTAATGTACGACTGCGATTTATCATTGATATTGTATACGCATAATCGTATTGATCGGTTTACATTTACACAGGTGGTTGTATTACAGTAGTATTGATATCGGCAATTATTTCACAAAACATCCAATCGTATACACGTACAAAGGAAACGTACTTTACACAACATCTGGTCGTATACACGGTCACATCAAACGTACTTTACACAACATCTGATCGTATACGCGTCCATAGATAAAGTATTTTACACAACATCTGTTCGTATACATGTCCATAAAAAGAATTTTACAGAACATCTGATCTTATACAATTATATCTCTTAAATACGGAATAAAGATCAAAATACATTAAAATAATCAACAAAATATTTATGTACATGTTTTATGTAGCTACTTATCAAGTGGTTTCACCAGTAAATATAAACAATAAAACATTACATTTGCTATATTAAACGCATCAAAACCGTATACATATGTCGTGTAATTACGTTCCCAAAATTCACTGAAGCACAAACAAATGTGGCAGTAGAAACTCAAAGAGAACTATGAGAAATAGGAAAGCATCTTCTCCATTGTACATTTCAGGAATATTATGCGCAATTTATAATATCTTTCATTTCTCTAACTGGTCCGCTCATTGTAAATTCACTGCGTAACTCATACTGTTTTACAAAATGAAAAGTTTACGACACATCTTATAATTTCCATAAATAATGAAGATAGCAACACAAGATGCCAGCAAGAAATTGTCCAGCGTGAGAATCGTGTTCAGAATATGGCACAAATGAAATATTGTTTTTACGGTTAATAAATAATAGAGACCAGCTGAACGTGTCTACTATATTATGCGACTCAGTAAAAGCACACGAATGTTGCAGCACATTACATCAAGTTATAGAATCAATTACTATGTTTCTTGTTCGAACATATGATATTGGCAAATAAAACATGGATATCGTCAACTCGGACAAAATCTATTCCGTCACATTTCAGCGATTGCAGAATAAACTGGCCGAGGAGCACGTCCCAGCTGGCGGCACAAACACATCAACATTTGATTAAACAATATAGTACATCAAAAAGAAACATGCATAAAGTCATATCAAATGATTAAACATATTGACAAAATCGAAAAAGAATAACTGAATATGACTGATACAATTTCAAGTTAAGGTCAAATTGCACAGTCAGCTCATAATTTCGTAGAATGACACATTTGCATGACCGTTATCAATCGACGCGCGGCACAACTATACGTATATTTACACATACTTAGCTGGCAGTTAGTTCCAGAGAAGCCGGCCAGACAGGTGCACGTGTACGTGTTATCTCCGTCGGTACAAATGCCGCCATTCCGACATGGATTGTTGGCACAGTCGTCGGCGCCAACTAAAATATTCGTAATTATTTATACAATTACAATATTAATGTACGACTGCGATTTATCATTGATATTGTATACGCATAATGTAATTGATCGGTTTACATTTACACAGGTGGTTGTATTACAGTAGTATTGATATCGGCCAGTTATTTCACAAAACATCCAATCGTATACACGTACAAAGGAAACGTACTTTACACAACATCTGGTCGTATACACGGTCACATCAAACGTACTTTACACAACATCTGATCGTATACGCGTCCATAGATAAAGTATTTTACACAACATCTGTTCGTATACATGTCCATAAAAAGAACTTTACAGAACATCTGATCTTATACAATTATATCTTTTAAATACGGAATAAAGATCAAAATACATTAAAATAATCAACAAAATATTTATGTACATGTTTTATGTAGCTACTTATCAAGTGGTTTCACCAGTAAATATAAACAATAAAACATTACATTTGCTATATTAAACGCATCAAAAACCGTATACATATGTCGTGTAATTACGTTCCCAAAATTCACTGAAGCACAAACAAATGTGGCAGTAGAAACTCAAAGAGAACTATGAGAAATAGGAAAGCATCTTCTCCATTGTACATTTCAGGAATATTATGCGCAATTTATAATATCTTTCATTTCTCTAACTGGTCCGCTCATTGTAAATTCACTGCGTAACTCATACTGTTTTACAAAATGAAAAGTTTACGACACATCTTATAATTTCCATAAATAATGAAGATAGCAACACAAGATGCCAGCAAGAAATTGTCCAGCGTGAGAATCGTGTTCAGAATATGGCACAAATGAAATATTGTTTTACGGTTAATAAATAATAGAGACCAGCTGAACGTGTCTACTATATTATGCGACTCAGTAAAAGCACACGAATGTTGCAGCACATTACATCAAGTTATAGAATAATTTACTATGTTTCTTGTTCGAACATATGATATTGGCAAATAAAACATGGATATCGTCAACTCGGACAAAATCTATTCCGTCACATTTCAGCGATTGCAGAATAAACTGGCCGAGGAGCACGTCCCAGCTGGCGGCACAAACACATCAACATTTGATTAAACAATATAGTACATCAAAAAGAAACATGCATAAAGTCATATCAAATGATTAAACATATTGACAAAATCGAAAAAGAATAACTGAATATGACTGATACAATTTCAAGTTAAGGTCAAGTTGCACAGTCAGCTCATAATTTCGTAGAATGACACATTTGCATGACCGTTATCAATCGACGCGCGGCACAACTATACGTATATTTACACATACTTAGCTGGCAGTTAGTTCCAGAGAAGCCGGCCAGACAGGTGCACGTGTACGTGTTATCTCCGTCGGTACAAATGCCGCCATTCCGACATGGATTGTTGGCACAGTCGTCGGCGCCAACTAAAATATTCGTAATTATTTATACAATTACAATATTAATGTACGACTGCGATTTATCATTGATATTGTATACGCATAATCGTATTGATCGGTTTACATTTACACAGGTGGTTGTATTACAGTAGTATTGATATCGGCAATTATTTCACAAAACATCCAATCGTATACACGTACAAAGGAAACGTACTTTACACAACATCTGGTCGTATACACGGTCACATCAAACGTACTTTACACAACATCTGATCGTATACGCGTCCATAGATAAAGTATTTTACACAACATCTGTTCGTATACATGTCCATAAAAAGAACTTTACAGAACATCTGATCTTATACAATTATATCTCTTAAATACGGAATAAAGATCAAAATACATTAAAATAATCAACAAAATATTTATGTACATGTTTTATGTAGCTATTTATCAAGTGGTTTCACCAGTAAATATAAACAATAAAACATTACATTTGCTATATTAAACGCATCAAAAACCGTATACATATGTCGTGTAATTACGTTCCCAAAATTCACTGAAGCACAAACAAATGTGGCAGTAGAAACTCAAAGAGAACTATGAGAAATAGGAAAGCATCTTCTCCATTGTACATTTCAGGAATATTATGCGCAATTTATAATATCTTTCATTTCTCTAACTGGTCCGCTCATTGTAAATTCACTGCGTAACTCATACTGTTTTACAAAATGAAAAGTTTACGACACATCTTATAATTTCCATAAATAATGAAGATAGCAACACAAGATGCCAGCAAGAAACTGTCCAGCGTGAGAATCGTGTTCAGAATATGGCACAAATGAAATATTGTTTTTACGGTTAATAAATAATAGAGACCAGCTGAACGTGTCTACTATATTATGCGACTCAGTAAAAGCACACGAATGTTGCAGCACATTACATCAAGTTATAGAATAATTTACTATGTTTCTGGGCGAACATATGATATTGGCAAATAAAACATGGATATCGTCAACTCGGACAAAATCTATTCCGTCACATTTCAGCGATTGCAGAATAAACTGGCCGAGGAGCACGTCCCAGCTGGCGGGTGCACGTGTACGTGCACGTGTACGTGTTATCTCCGTCGGTACAAATGCCGCCATTCCGACATGGATTGTTGGCACAGTCGTCGGCGCCAACTAAAATATTCGTAATTATTTATACAATTACAATATTAATGTACGACTGCGATTTATCATTGATATTGTATACGCATAATCGTATTGATCGGTTTACATTTACACAGGTGGTTGTATTACAGTAGTATTGATATCGGCCAGTTATTTCACAAAACATCCAATCGTATACACGTACAAAGGAAACGTACTTTACACAACATCTGGTCGTATACACGGTCACAGCAAAAGTACTTTACACAACATCTGATCGTATACGCGTCCATAGATAAAGTATTTTACACAACATCTGTTCGTATACATGTCCATAAAAAGAACTTTAGAGAACATCTGATCTTATACAATTATATCTTTTAAATACGGAATAAAGATCAAAATACATTAAAATAATCAACAAAATATTTATGTACATGTTTTATGTAACTATTTATCAAGTGGTTTCACCAGTAAATATAAACAATAAAACATTACATTTGCTATATTAAACGCATCAAAAAACGTATACATATGTCGTGTAATTACGTTCCCAAAATTCACTGAAGCACAAACAAATGTGGCAGTAGAAACTCAAAGAGAACTATGAGAAATAGGAAAGCATCTTCTCCATTGTACATTTCAGGAATATTATGCGCAATTTATAATATCTTTCATTTCTCTAACTGGTCCGCTCATTGTAAATTCATTGCGTAACTCATACTGTTTTACAAAATGAAAAGTTTACGACACATCTTATAATTTCCATAAATAATGAAGATAGCAACACAAGATGCCAGCAAGAAATTGTCCAGCGTGAGAATCGTGTTCAGAATATGGCACAAATGAAATATTGTTTTTACGGTTAATAAATAATAGAGACCAGCTGAACGTGTCTACTACATTGTGCGAATCAGTGAAGGCGCATGAATGGTTCAGCACATTACTTCAAGTTATGGAATAATTTACTATGTTTCTGGGCGAACATATGTTATTGGCAAATAAAACATGGATATCGTCAACTCGGACAAAATCTATTCCGTCACATTTCAGCGATTGCAAAATAAACTGGCCGAGGAGCACGTCCCAGCTGGCGGCACAAACACATCAACATTTGATTAAACAATATAGTACATCAAAAAGAAACATGCATAAAGTCATATCAAATGATTAAACATATTGACAAAATCGAAAAAGAATAACTGAATATGACTGATACAATTTCAAGTTAAGGTCAAGTTGCACAGTCAGCTCATAATTTCGTAGAATGACACATTTGCATGACCGTTATCAATCGACGCGCGGCACAACTATACGTATATTTACACATACTTAGCTGGCAGTTAGTTCCAGAGAAGCCGGCCAGACAGGTGCACGTGTACGTGTTATCTCCGTCGGTACAAATGCCGCCATTCCGACATGGATTGTTGGCACAGTCGTCGGCGCCAACTAAAATATTCGTAATAATTTATACAATTACAATATTAATGTACGACTGCGATTTATCATTGATATTGTATACGCATAATCGTATTGATCGGTTTACATTTACACAGGTGGTTGTATTACAGTAGTATTGATATCGGCAATTATTTCACAAAACATCCAATCGTATACACGTACAAAGGAAACGTACTTTACACAACATCTGGTCGTATACACGGTCACATCAAACGTACTTTACACAACATCTGATCGTATACGCGTCCATAGATAAAGTATTTTACACAACATCTGTTCGTATACATGTCCATAAAAAAGAATTTTACAGAACATCTGATCTTATACAATTATATCTCTTAAATACGGAATAAAGATCAAAATACATTAAAATAATCAACAAAATATTTATGTACATGTTTTATGTAGCTACTTATCAAGTGGTTTCACCAGTAAATATAAACAATAAAACATTACATTTGCTATATTAAACGCATCAAAAACCGTATACATATGTCGTGTAATTACGTTCCCAAAATTCACTGAAGCACAAACAAATGTGGCAGTAGAAACTCAAAGAGAACTATGAGAAATAGGAAAGCATCTTCTCCATTGTACATTTCAGGAATATTATGCGCAATTTATAATATCTTTCATTTCTCTAACTGGTCCGCTCATTGTAAATTCACTGCGTAACTCATACTGTTTTACAAAATGAAAAGTTTACGACACATCTTATAATTTCCATAAATAATGAAGATAGCAACACAAGATGCCAGCAAGAAATTGTCCAGCGTGAGAATCGTGTTCAGAATATGGCACAAATGAAATATTGTTTTTACGGTTAATAAATAATAGAGACCAGCTGAACGTGTCTACTATATTATGCGACTCAGTAAAAGCACACGAATGTTGCAGCACATTACATCAAGTTATAGAATAAATTACTATGTTTCTTGTTCGAACATATGATATTGGCAAATAAAACATGGATATCGTCAACTCGGACAAAATCTATTCCGTCACATTTCAGCGATTGCAGAATAAACTGGCCGAGGAGCACGTCCCAGCTGGCGGCACAAACACATCAACATTTGATTAAACAATATAGTACATCAAAAAGAAACATGCATAAAGTCATATCAAATGATTAAACATATTGACAAAATCGAAAAAGAATAACTGAATATGACTGATACAATTTCAAGTTAAGGTCAAGTTGCACAGTCAGCTCATAATTTCGTAGAATGACACATTTGCATGACCGTTATCAATCGACGCGCGGCACAACTATACGTATATTTACACATACTTAGCTGGCAGTTAGTTCCAGAGAAGCCGGCCAGACAGGTGCACGTGTACGTGTTATCTCCGTCGGTACAAATGCCGCCATTCCGACATGGATTGTTGGCACAGTCGTCGGCGCCAACTAAAATATTCGTAATTATTTATACAATTACAATATTAATGTACGACTGCGATTTATCATTGATATTGTATACGCATAATCGTATTGATCGGTTTACATTTACACAGGTGGTTGTATTACAGTAGTATTGATATCGGCAATTATTTCACAAAACATCCAATCGTATACACGTACAAAGGAAACGTACTTTACACAACATCTGGTCGTATACACGGTCACATCAAACGTACTTTACACAACATCTGATCGTATACGCGTCCATAGATAAAGTATTTTACACAACATCTGTTCGTATACATGTCCATAAAAAAGAATTTTACAGAACATCTGATCTTATACAATTATATCTCTTAAATACGGAATAAAGATCAAAATACATTAAAATAATCAACAAAATATTTATGTACATGTTTTATGTAGCTACTTATCAAGTGGTTTCACCAGTAAATATAAACAATAAAACATTACATTTGCTATATTAAACGCATCAAAAACCGTATACATATGTCGTGTAATTACGTTCCCAAAATTCACTGAAGCACAAACAAATGTGGCAGTAGAAACTCAAAGAGAACTATGAGAAATAGGAAAGCATCTTCTCCATTGTACATTTCAGGAATATTATGCGCAATTTATAATATCTTTCATTTCTCTAACTGGTCCGCTCATTGTAAATTCACTGCGTAACTCATACTGTTTTACAAAATGAAAAGTTTACGACACATCTTATAATTTCCATAAATAATGAAGATAGCAACACAAGATGCCAGCAAGAAATTGTTCAGCGTGAGAATCGTGTTCAGAATATGGCACAAATGAAATATTGTTTTTACGGTTAATAAATAATAAAGACCAGCTGAACGTGTCTACTATATTATGCGATTCAGTAAAAGCACACGAATGTTGCAGCACATTACATCAAGTTATAGAATAATTTACTATGTTTCTTGTTCGAACATATGATATTGGCAAATAAAACATGGATATCGTCAACTCGGACAAAATCTATTCCGTCACATTTCAGCGATTGCAGAATAAACTGGCCGAGGAGCACGTCCCAGCTGGCGGGTGCACGTGTACGTGCACGTGTACGTGTTATCTCCGTCGGTACAAATGCCGCCATTCCGACATGGATTGTTGGCACAGTCGTCGGCGCCAACTAAAATATTCGTAATTATTTATACAATTACAATATTAATGTACGACTGCGATTTATCATTGATATTGTATACGCATAATCGTATTGATCAGTTTACATTTACACAGGTGGTTGTATTACAGTAGTATTGATATCGGCCAGTTATTTCACAAAACATCCAATCGTATACACGTACAAAGGAAACGTACTTTACACAACATCTGGTCGTATACACGGTCACAACAAACGTACTTTAGACAACATCTGATCGTATACGCGTCCATAGATAAAGTATTTTACACAACATCTGTTCGTATACATGTCCATAAAAAAGAACTTTACAGAACATCTGATCTTATACAATTATATCTTTTAAATACGGAATAAAGATTATTATTATAATTACAGTATTAATATACTACTGTAATTTATCATGTAAACTCTATATGCATAACTAAAGTGTGATCGAATTTATTAAAAACAACAATAATACGTATATTTATGGGTGACTAAACAAGTGGAGGAACCTTTCATGTCCTTAGCAATTACATATTATAAAAAATCGAAATACAATAGAAAAGCCACAAAATATTTCCAAAAATGTTTTATATAACTACTTATCAAGTGGTTGCACCAGTAAATAATAGAAAAATAACATTTGTTATATTAGACGCATCAAAAGTCGTATACATATGTCGTGTAATTACGTTCCCAAAATTCACTGAAGCACAAACAAATGTGACAGTAGAAACTCAAAGAGAACTATGAGAAATAGGAAAGCATCTTCTCCATTGTACATTTTAGTTATGTTAAGCGCAATTGAAGAAAACTTAAATTTTTGTTCATATGTCCCCCAATTCTAAATTCGCTGTATCACGCATCCAGTTTTATAAAATGAAAATGTCACGATATATCTTACAATTTGCATAAATACAGAACATGATGTTAGCTGAGAATTATCCAGCGTGAGAATCGTGTGCAGAAATTGTCGCAAAACAAAGAATTTTAATAACTAATAGAGACCACCTGAACGTGTCTACTACATTGTGCGAATCAGTGAACGCGCATGAATGGTTCAGCACATTACTTCAAGTTATGGAATAATTTACAAAGCTCCTGGCCCAAAATAATGCGAAAATTATTGGCAAATAAAATATAGAGATTATACACTCGGTCAAAGCCCACTCCGTCACATTTCAGCGATTGAAGAATGAAAATGTCCAATGTCGATTTGCTTTCTAAACTCGCATATTACGTGACAACATGTCCAGAAATGTAATTTATCTGAATATTGTATCAGACCAGAGGAGGTTTATTCCCAAACATTTTGTGTGTATATCATTATAAGGGGTTTTTACTCCCTCACTTTTGTGTATATCATTGTAAGGGGGGCTTATTCACCAAATTCTGTGTATATCATTATAAATACTCTAGCTAGCACTATATACATATAATTATGTACGTTTGTCTGCTAAAAGGTATCGTTTCCTTTATTGTATGCTGTCGCTTTGCATAAGAGCAGGAAAGGCTTTTGGTAAAGACTGCCTTTGACAGTTTGCTACCTACAGTAGAAAATATCAGTAATGTGAAATCTTATCAGGTATTGTTTAATAATTGGTCATACATACCAACTTAATCAGTAATGTACCAGGCTGTGCACAATCTGTGGCAGACATTGTCACTATTATTGTGTGCACAGCGGCAATCCTTGTTGGATATTAATAACATTGGACTGCCCATTACCAACCTACCAAGTAGTTTGTGTATTTATACCAACAGAGAAAGGACTGTACGAGTCCCATTTCATTATAAACACAAGTACACCGGCAGTCAACGGGGTATGAAGCTGCGAAAAAACACAAGAAATGAAAATGGATTCACAATCACACATACTTAGCTGGCAGTTAGTTCCAGAGAAGCCGGTCAGACAGTTGCACGTGTACGTGTTATCTCCGTCGGTACAAATGCCGCCATTCCGACATGGATTGTTGGCACAGTCGTCGGCGCCAACTAAAATATTCGTAATTATTTATACAATTACAATATTAATGTACGACTGCGATTGATCATTGATATTGTATACGCATAATCGTATTGATCGGTTTACATTTACACAGGTGGTTGTATTACAGTAGTATTGATATCGGCCAATTATTTCACAAAACATCCAATCGTATACACGTACAAAGAAAACGTACTTTACACAACATCTGGTCGTATACGCGTCCATAGATAAAGTATTTTACACAACATCTGTTCGTATACATGTCCATAAAAAGGAACTTTACAGAACATCTGATCTTATATCATTATATCTTTTAAATACGGAATAAAGATCAAAATACATTAAAATAATCAACAAAATATTCATGTACATGTTTTATGTAGCTATTTATCAAGTGGTTTCACCAGTAAATATAAACAATAAAACATTACATTTGCTATATTAAACGCATCAAAAACCGTATGCATATGTCGTGTAATTACGTTCCCAAAATTCACTGAAGCACAAACAAATGTGGCAGTAGAAACTCAAAGAGAACTATGAGAAATAGGAAAGCATCTTCTCCATTGTACATTTCAGGAATATTATGCGCAATTTATAATATCTTCAATTTCTCTAACTGGTCCGCTCATTGTAAATTCACTGCGTAACTCATACTGTTTTACAAAATGAAAAGTTTACGACACATCTTATAATTTCCATAAATAATGAAGATAGCAACACAAGATGCCAGCAAGAAATTGTCCAGCGTGAGAATCGTGTTCAGAATATGGCACAAATGAAATATTGTTTTTACGGTTAATAAATAATAGAGACCAGCTGAACGTGTCTACTATATTATGCGACTCAGTAAAAGCACACGAATGTTGCAGCGCATTACATCAAGTTATGGAATAATTTACTATGTTTCTGGGCGAACATATGTTATTGGCAAATAAAACATGGATATCGTCAACTCGGACAAAATCTATTCCGTCACATTTCAGCGATTGCAGAATAAACTGGCCGAGGAGCACGTCCCAGGTGGCGGCACAAACACATCAACATTTGATTAAACAATATAGTACATCAAAAAGAAACATGCATAAAGTCATATCAAATGATTAAACATATTGACAAAATCGAAAAAGAATAACTGAATATGACTGATACAATTTCAAGTTAAGGTCAAGTTGCACAGTCAGCTCATAATTTCGTAGAATGACACATTTGTATGACCGTTATCAATCGACGCGCGGCACAACTATACGTATATTTACACATACTTAGCTGGCAGTTAGTTCCAGAGAAGCCGGCCAGACAGGTGCACGTGTACGTGCTATCTCCGTCGGTGCAAATGCCGCCATTCTGACATGGATTGTTGGCGCAGTCGTCGGCGCCATCTAGAATATTTGTTATTATTATTATAATTACAGTATTAATATACTACTGTAATTTATCATGTAAACTCTATATGCATAACTAAAGTGTGATCGAATTTATTAAAAACAACAATAATACGTATATTTATGGGTGACTAAACAAGTGGAGGAACCTTTCGTGTCCTTAGCAATTACATATTATAAAAAATCGAAATACAATAGAAAAGCCACAAAATATTTCCAAAAATGTTTTATATAACTACTTATCAAGTTGTTGCACCAGTAAATAATAGAAAAATAACATTTGTTATATTAGACGCATCAAAAGTCGTATACATATGTCGTGTAATTACGTTCCCAAAATTCACTGAAGCACAAACAAATGTGGCAGTAGAAACTCAAAGAGAACTATGAGAAATAGGAAAGCATCTTCTCCATTGTACATTTTAGTTATGTTAAGCGCAATTGAAGAAAACTTAAATTTTTGGTCATATGTCCCCCAATTCTAAATTCGCTGTATCACGCATCCAGTTTTATAAAATGAAAATGTCACGATATATCTTATAATTTGCATAAATACAGAACATGATGTTAGCTGAGAATTATCCAGCTTGAGAATCATGTGCAGAAATTGTCGCAAAAGTAAGAATTTTAATAACTAATAGAGACCACCTGAACGTGTCTACTACATTGTGCGAATCAGTGGAGGCGCATGAATGGTTCAGCACATTACTTCAAGTTATGGAATAATTTACAAAGCTCCTGGCCCAAAATAATGCGAAAATTATTGGCAAATAAAATATAGAGATTGTACACTCGGTCAAAGCCCACTCCGTCACATTTCAGCGATTGAAGAATGAAAATGTCCAATGTCGATTTGCTTTCTAAACTCGCATATTACGTGACAACATATCCAGAAATGTAATTTATCTGAATATTGTATCAGATCAGAGGAGGTTTATTCCCCCACATTTTGTGTGTATATCATTATAAGGGGTTTTTACTCCCTCACTTTTGTGTATATCATTGTAAGGGGGGCTTATTCACCAACTTCTGTGTATATCATTATAAATACTCTAGCTAGCACTATATACATATAATTATGTACGCGTGTCTGCTAAAAGGTATCGTTTCCTTTATTGTATGCTGTCGCTTTGCATAAGAGCAGGAAAGGCTTTTGGTAAAGACTGCCTTAGACAGTTTGCTACCTACAGTAGAAAATATCAGTAATGTGAAATCTTATCAGGTATTGTTTACTAATTGGTCATACATACCAGCTTAATCAGTAATATACCAGGCTGTGCACAATCTGTGGCAGACATTGTCACTATTATTGTGTGCACAGCGGCAATCCTTATTGGATATTAATAACATTGGACTGCCCATTACCAACCTACCAAGTAGTTTGTGTATTTATACCAACAGAGAAAGGACTGTACGAGTCCCATTTCATTATAAACACAAGTACACCGGCAGTCAACGGGGTATGAAGCTGCGAAAAAACATACGAAATGAAAATGGATTCACAATCACACTTACTTAGCTGGCAGTTAGTTCCAGAGAAGCCGGTCAGACAGGTGCACGTGTACGTGTTATCTCCGTCAGTACAAATGCCGCCATTCTGACATGGATTGTTGGCACAGTCGTCGGCGCCAACTAAAATATTCGTAATTATTTATACAATTACAATATTAATGTACGACTGCGATTGATCATTGATATTGTATACGCATAATCGTATTGATCGGTTTACATTTACACAGGTGGTTGTATTACAGTAGTATTGATATCGGCCAATTATTTCACAAAACATCCAATCGTATACACGTACAAAGAAAACGTACTTTACACAACATCTGGTCGTATACGCGTCCATAGATAAAGTATTTTACACAACATCTGTTCGTATACATGTCCATAAAAAGGAACTTTACAGAACATCTGATCTTATATAATTATATCTTTTAAATACGGAATAAAGATCAAAATACATTAAAATAATCAACAAAATATTTATGTACATGTTTTATGTAGCTATTTATCAAGTGGTTTCACCAGTAAATATAAACAATAAAACATTACATTTGCTATATTAAACGCATCAAAAACCGTATGCATATGTCGTGTAATTACGTTCCCAAAATTCACTGAAGCACAAACAAATGTGACAGTAGAAACTCAAAGAGAACTATGAGAAATAGGAAAGCATCTTCTCCATTGTACATTTTAGTTATGTTAAGCGCAATTGAAGAAAACTTTAATTTTTGTTCATATATCCCCCAATTCTAAATTCGCTGTATCACGCATCCAGTTTTATAAAATGAAAATGTCACGATATATCTTATAATTTGCATAAATACAGAACATGATGTTAGCTGAGAATTATCCAGCTTGAGAATCATGTGCAGAAATTGTCGCAAAAGAAAAATTTTAATAACTAATAGAGATCACCTGAACGTGTCTACTACATTGTGCGAATCAGTGAAGGCGCATAAATGGTTCAGCACATTACTTCAAGTTATGGAATAATTTACAAAGCTCCTGGCCCAAAATAATGCGAAAATTATTGGCAAATAAAATATAGAGATTGTACACTCGGTCAAAGCCCACTCCGTCACATTTCAGCGATTGAAGAATGAAAATGTCCAATGTCGATTTGCTTTCTAAACTCGCATATTACGTGACAACATGTCCAGAAATGTAATTTATCTGAATATTGTATCAGATCAGAGGAGGTTTATTCCCTCACATTTTGTGTGTATATCATTATAAGGGGTTTTTACTCCCTCACTTTTGTGTATACCATTGTAAGGGGGGCTTATTCACCAACTTCTGTGTATATCATTATAAATACTCTAGCT
This sequence comes from Lamellibrachia satsuma, assembly GCA_033239005.1. Classification (NCBI taxonomy): domain Eukaryota; kingdom Metazoa; phylum Annelida; class Polychaeta; order Sabellida; family Siboglinidae; genus Lamellibrachia; species Lamellibrachia satsuma. The sequence continues at coordinate 1,581,244 of BSQZ01000085.1, read as the reverse complement.
AGCACTATATACATATAATTATGTACGCTTGTCTGCTAAAAGGTATCGTTTCCTTTATTGTATGCTGTCGCTTTGCATAAGAGCAGCAAAGGCTTTTGGTAAAGACTGCCTTTGACAGTTTGCTACCTACAGTAGAAAATATCAGTAATGTGAAATCTTATCAGGTATTGTTTACTAATTGGTCATACATACCAGCTTAATCAGTAATGTACCAGGCTGTGCACAATCTGTGGCAGACATTGTCACTATTATTGTGTGCACAGCGGCAATCCTTGTTGGATATTAATAACATTGGACTGCCCATTACCAACCTACCAAGTAGTTTGTGTATTTATACCAACAGAGAAAGGACTGTACGAGTCCCATTTCATTATAAACACAAGTACACCGGCAGTCAACGGGGTATGAAGCTGCGAAAAAACATACGAAATGAAAATGGATTCACAATCACACATACTTAGCTGGCAGTTAGTTCCAGAGAAGCCGGTCAGACAGGTGCACGTGTACGTGTTATCTCCGTCGGTGCAAGTGCCGCCATTCCGACATGGATTGTTGGCACAGTCGTCGGCGCCAACTAAAATATTCGTAATTATTTATACAATTACAATATTAATGTATGACTGCGATTTATCATTGATATTGTATACGCATAATCGAATTGATCGGTTTACATTTACACAGGTGGTTGTATTACAGTAGTATTGATATCGGCCAGTTATTTCACAAAACATCCAATCGTATACACGTACAAAGGAAACGTACTTTACACAACATCTGGTCGTATACACGGTCACAGCAAACGTACTTTACACAACACCTGATCGTATACGAGTCCATAGATAAAGTATTTTACACAACATCTGTTCGTATACATGTCCATAAAAAGAACTTTACAGAACATCTGATCGTATACAATTATATTTTTTTTAAATACGGAATAAAGATCAAAATACATTAAAATAATCACCAAAATATTTATGTACATGTTTTATGTAGCTATTTATCAAGTGGTTTCACCAGTAAATATGAACAATAAAATATAACATTTGCTATATTAAACGCATCAAAAACCGTATACATATGTCGTGTAATTACGTTCCCAAAATTCACTGAAGCACAAACAAATGTGGCAGTAGAAACTGAAAGAGAACTATGAGAAATAGGAAAGCATCTTCTCAATTGTACATTTAAGGAATATTATGCGCAATTTATAATATCTTTCATTTCTGTAACTGGTCCGCTCATTGTAAATTCACTGCTTAACTCATATTGTTTTACAAAATGAAAAGTTTACGACACATCTTATAATTTCCATAAATAATGAAGATAGCAACACAAGATGCCAGCAAGAAATTGTCCAGCGTGAGAATCGTGTTCAGAATATGGCACAAATGAAATATTGTTTTTACGGTTAATAAATAATAGAGACCAGCTGAACGTGTCTACTATATTATGCGACTCAGTAAAAGCACACGAATGTTGCAGCACATTACATCAAGTTATGGAATAATTTACTATGTTTCTGGGCGAACATATGTTATTGGCAAATAAAACATGGATATCGTCAACTCGGACAAAATTTATTCCGTCACATTTCAGCGATTGCAGAATAAACTGGCCGAGGAGCACGTCCCAGCTGGCGGCACAAACACATCAACATTTGATTAAACAATATAGTACATCAAAAAGAAACATGTATAAAGTCATATCAAATGATTAAACATATTGACAAAATCGAAAAAGAATAACTGAACATGACTGATACAATTTCAAGTTAAGGTTAAGTTGCACAGTCAGCTCATAATTTCGTAGAATGACACATTTGTATGACCGTTATCAATCGACGCGCGGCACAACTATACGTATATTTACACATACTTAGCTGGCAGTTAGTTCCAGAGAAGCCGGCCAGACAGGTGCACGTGTACGTGCTATCTCCGTCGGTGCAAATGCCGCCATTCTGACATGGATTGTTGGCGCAGTCGTCGGCGCCATCTAGAATATTTGTTATTATTATTATAATTACAGTATTAATATACTACTGTAATTTATCATGTAAACTCTATTTGCATAACTAAAGTGTGATCGAATTTATTAAAAACAACAATAATACGTATATTTATGGGTGACTAAACAAGTGGAGGAACCTTTCGTGTCCTTAGCAATTACATATTAAAAAAAATCGAAATACTATAGAAAAGCCACAAAATATTTCCAAAAATGTTTTATATAACTACTTATCCAGTGGTTGCACCAGTAAATAATAGAAAAATAACATTTGTTATATTAGACGCATCAAAAACCATATAAATATGTCGTGTAATTACGTTCCCAAAATTCACTGAAGCACAAACAAATGTGACAGTAGAAACTCAAAGAGAACTATGAGAAATAGGAAAGCATCTTCTCCATTGTACATTTTAGTTATGTTAAGCGCAATTGAAGAAAACTTAAATTTTTGTTCATATGTCCCCCAATTCTAAATTCAATCTATCGCGCATCCAGTTTTATAAAATAAAAAGGTCACGATATATCTTATAATTTGCATAAATACAGAACATGATGTTAGCTGAGAATTATCCAGCGTGAGAATCGTGTGCAGAAATTGTCGCAAAGGAAAGAATTTTAATAACTAATAGAGACCACCTGAACGTGTCTACTACATTGTGCGAATCGGTGAAGGCGCATGAATGGTTCAGCACATTATTTCAAGTTATGGAATAATTTACAAAGCTCCTGGACCAAAATAATGCGAAAATTATTGGCAAATAAAATATAGAGATTGTACACTCGGTCAAAGCCCACTCCGTCACATTTCAGCGATTGAAGAATGAAAATGTCCAATGTCGATTTGCTTTCTAAACTCGCATATTACGTGACAACATGTCCAGATATGTAATTTATCTGAATATTGTATCAGATCAGAGGAGGTTTATTCCCCCACATTTTGTGTGTATATCATTATAAGGGGTTTTTACTCCCTCACTTTTGTGTATATCATTGTAAGAGGGGCTTATTCACCAACTTCTGTGTATATCATTATAAATACTCTAGCTAGCACTATATACATATAATTATGTACGCTTATCTGCTAAAAGGTATCTTTTCCTTTTTTGTATGCTGTCGCTTTGCATAAGAGCAGCAAAGGCTTTTGGTAAAGACTGTCTTTGACATTTTGCTACCTACAGTAGAAAATATCAGTAATGTGAAATCTTATCAGGTATTGTTTACTAATTGGTCATACATACCAGCTACTTCCGGCTACTTGGACTTGGTGCAGCGACTTGAATTTGGTGTAGATCATTTACAGAAATACGTGGAATATCAAATAGAATAAGTATTACTATTGCATATATATTATACACAAACGTATTGTAGACATATATTAGGAAACAGGTTTTGTTAATTATTAGTCAGAGGGAGTATTTTAGAGTAAGTTAGTTTCGGATTCTGTCAGGGAATTCAGCGAGCGTTAATAGGGGTGTTTACAATTCGAACATTTAGATAACATAGTGAATAGTCAGTAACAGTGAATATTGGTTAGAATAAGTATTAGCATTATACATATATTGTTCACCAACTTCTTGTAGACATATATTAAGAAACCGTTGTTGTTAACAGAGGTAGTATTTTTTTTTCCCGGATTCAAACTCAACGAGTGATAAAAGGGAGTTTGTTTACAGGTCATTCAACCCGTGCATAGAGCTATCGTTTACATTAGCTAATATATATATAAGATAAAGTGATTTATTTACTTAAATTACATACATAAGGTAATATCTGACATAGTGGTAGTCAACGTTTTCGGTAAAAAGGAATTAACAGCAGGATTTTAGCGTAAATTAGTACACACTCACTTCGTTGTTTTGTTACACAGTGTTCTCCGTATTCGCTAGGTGGCAGGATTTTTAGCCTAAAGTGTTCTTTTGATCACAAAAACAGCCTTATTCAAGGCTAACGTAGCAAACTAATTAAAACTAAATTGTATGATGGCCCCGTGCAAACGGCAGTTAAAGGCCACAAGGCACTTAATTTGTAGCAGTTGTAGTAACTGGGTAGATTTCGTCAAGTCTGGGTGCGAGAAGTCCTGGGCTGAGGTCCAGGCAGATAGTTTTAGTTTTGAGTGTAGGGGATGCGCAAGGATGAAGGAAATAGAGGTGGAGTTGGAAGAGCTGAGGCTGCTCGTTGTGGCAATGGTAGGAAGGGAACAGGGGAGTTGTGCCAGTAGTTCCGGTGAGGGAACAGTAGACGATAAAGTGGGGAAAGACACAAGAGATGCTAGGGAGAGCTCACCTCAGCCTGGGAGGAAGCTGAGAGGAGGGAAGGTGACAGGTCATAGGGATACAGGACGTAAGGAGACTGGAAGGAAAGGAACGGGAGGGAAGGCAACCGGGGTGAAGGACAGGGGAGTAGGGGAGACAGGAGGGAAGGAGAAGGGAGTGGGGGAGACGGGAGGGAAGACAACCGGGGTGAAGGAGAGGGGAGTAGCGGAGACAGGAGGGAAGGAGAAGGGAGTGGGGGAGACGGGAGGGAAGACAACCGGAGTGAAGGAGAGGGGAGTAGCGGAGACAGGAGGGAAGGAGAAGGGAGTGGGGGAGACGGGAGGGAAAACAACCGGAGTGAAGGAGAGGGGAGTAGGGGAGACAGGAGGGAAGGAGAAGGGAGTGGGGGAGACGGAAGGGAAGGGGTCAGGACAGAATGTGATGGAGGGGATCGAAAGGAAGAGTTATTCTGCAGCAGTGATAGAGGGGGTGAGGAAGAGAGCAAGGGTGTTTGTGGGGGATTCGATAGTTAGGAAGACCGACAGAGTCTTAAACAAGGGAGATGATGTGGTGGTCTGCTTGCCTGGAGCCAAAATAGAGGCGATAACTGAGAGGGTAAAAAACATCGTAGGCTCGGGTAAGGGTGGATCTGTTTTAGTACACGTAGGGACAAATAGCGTAGAGAGGGAGGGTACAACTGCCATAGTTAGGAAATATAGGCAGTTGGTCAGAACACTAAAACAGACGCGGGTTGAGCAGGTAAAACTGTCAAGAATTTTACCTGTAATGGGCAGGAGGGGTCACAAATATCGAAATTGTCGGGGGATGGCAATTAACATGTTAGTCCAGAGGCTGTGTAGGGAAGAGGAAGTTGGATTTGTGGATTTATGGGGAAATTTTGTTGGGAGGGCTGCTATGTACATGAAGGATGGGCTTCATTAAAGTGGAAAGGGGGCGGCAGTATTAGCGGACAAACTTTCAGCAGCAGTAGATAGCGACTTGGGTACAATGACAAATATTTTTGGAAGTAAACATTCTTTAAACTAGAAGTGCAGGGGGGTTACCTAGAGGTGTCTCAAGCAGAAAAAGAGGCCACTAGCACAGATAAACCAATATCAAATCATCCGAAAACATCTCTGAAAAATGTTATAGATGCGTATGTTTAAATGCAAGGAGCATAGTAAATAAGAAAAACGAATTAAACATTATGGTAGAAGATATTGACCCTCACATAATTGGTATAACTGAATCATGGGCCAACATAGATATAACAGATGCTGAATTAGGACTGACAGGATACGTAATGTTTAGGAAAGATCGAATAGGAAGAAGGGGCGGGGGAGTTATTTTATATGTTAAAGAATCTATTCAGGCTTATGAAATAAAACTAGAAAGGGAAGCAGATTGCGATGAAGCTGTTTGGTGCAAAATTGTTTCAGGAAATTCAAAATTAACTATTGGATTAGTTTACCGAAGTCCAAACATAAACGAAGAGGACAACACAAAAATAAAAAACGCTATAAAGGAAGTTAGTAAAGGGGAATGTATCATAATGGGAGATTTTAACCATGGACACATACAATGGAATTCTCTAGAGAGCACAGGGATTGAGGATCAACAATTTCTATGTTTAATCCAGGATAGCTTTCTTACTCAGCACGTACTAGAACCAACCAGGGGAGAAAATGTATTAGATATAGTTTTGTCATCACAAAAAGAATTAGTGGACAATGTAAAAATATTTGAACCATTGGGTAATAGTGACCATAATCAAATACATTTTGACATCAATGTAAAATCAGAAAGTAAAAATAAGAAATCGTACAAGAGAAACTTCCACAAAGGTAACTACAAAGATATGAGAAAATACTTAGCACAGCTAGATTGGAATAACATGCTGATGAATAAGACTGCTATTGAATGTTGGAATATTCTAAAATATGAAATTGAGGGTATCATTGATAAATTTGTTCCCTTCCGAAAACAAGGAAAACGGTGTAGAAAGAAACACTTGTCAAAAGAGGCAATTAGAAAAATAATGCTAAAACAAACTATGTGGAGGGTTTATAGGCGTACCAGAAAGGAAGAAGACTATGCAAAATACAAAGAGGCACTTAATGCAGCTACAACTGAAATCAGACAATCTAAAAGAAGCTATGAGCAAAAACTGGCATGTAACATAAAAACTGACAGCAAGAGTTTTTATGCATATGTCAGGAGTAAACAAAACGTACAAGACAAGGTTGGACCTCTAGAAGACAGTGCTGGAAATATAATATCACAGGGGTTTTTAATGGCGGAAGACCTAAATGGTTACTTCAGTTCAGTGTTTACAAAAGAAGATATTAGTTCATTACCAATTGCTGATGCTAAATTTCAGGGGGCTAAATCTGACTATTTAGGACCGTTAGTTGTAACTCCAGAATTGGTAGCTAGGAAAATAAAGGCAATGAAGGATAACAAATCACCGGGAGTGGATGGGATTCCTCCAAAATTACTAATGGAAACAGTAGATCAAATCAGTATACCACTTGCAAGAGTATTCAACTTGTCATTAAAAGAGGGAGTTGTTCCGTTTGAATGGAAAGAAGCAAACATCATACCATTATTTAAAAAGGGTTCGAGAAATAAGTCAGAGAATTACAGACCAGTGAGTTTAACGTCAGTGATTTGTAAATTATTAGAAAGGTTAATTAAAGACCATATGGTGGACTTCCTCGTTAAGCATAAATTATTAAATTCATCTCAACATGGATTCCTTAAAGCGAGGTCATGCTTAACAAATATGTTATGTTTTTTGGAAGAAATCACTAAGTGGATAGAGGAGGGATCGCCAGTAGATATTATCTACTTAGATTTTCAGAAAGCTTTTGACAAAGTGCCACATCAAAGATTGCTACTTAAATTAAAAGCCCATGGTATCGGGGATAGCATAACTGACTGGATAGAACAATGGCTGACTGACAGAAGACAACGAGTTGTAGTAGATGGCGAAGTTTCAAATTGGAAATCGGTTTTGAGTGGGGTACCTCAAGGATCAGTATTAGGACCTATATTATTCTTAATTTATATCAATGACTTGGACGAGAGTATAACAAGTAACGTACTGAAATTTGCGGACGACACAAAAGTGTTTAGAAAGGTTAATACTGATGGTGATAAACAACATTTACAAAACGATCTAGACAGATTAGTGAAATGGTCTGAGAAATGGCAGATGCTGTTCAATTTTGGGAAATGTAAATGCCTACATACAGGACATGGGAACTTGAATGTAAACTATAAAATGGGAGCTACTGTTCTTGGTACTACTGTAAAAGAAAAGGACTTAGGAGTTACAATAAGCGCTGATATGAAAGTTTCAGATCAGTGTGGTATTGCAGCTTCAAAGGGTAATCAAATTCTTGGATTGATTAGAAGAAACATAACATACAAGGGAAAAAAGTTAATTATACCTCTATATAAAGCAATAGTTAGACCTCATTTAGAATACTGTATACAAGCATGGAGACCATATCGTAAGAAGGATATAGATACGCTTGAACGCATACAAAGGAGAGCAACTAAAATGATTCCAGAACTTAGAGACCTTAGTTATGAAGAACGCCTGAAAGAATGTGGTTTAACAACTCTAGAGACAAGGAGGTTAAGAGGAGATCAGATTGAAGTTTTTAAGATATTGAATGGGTATGAAAATATTGATAGAAATATGTTTTTCTCACTCAAGAAGGATAGCAGAACTAGAGGACATGAGGTAAAATTAGTAAAGGATCAATGTAGATTGGACATCAGGAAGCACTCGTTCTCACAGAGGACAATAAATGAATGGAACAAACTGTCTACAGATTGTGTAACTGCTAGCAGCGTGAATATGTTTAAAAACAAGGTTGACACATATATCAGGAGGGCGGGTTATAAGTAGGTGAACATTGTTGGACTCTCGATAAGCCAATGGCTTCCTTGTCCACTTGCCATCTGGGCCTTTGGCTTGGATGGCAAATCTTGTTAAATCTTGTTAAGCTTAATCAGTAATATACCAGGCTGTGCACAATCTGTGGCAGACATTGTCACTATTATTGTGTGCACAGCGGCGATCCTTGTTGGATATTAATAACATTGGACTGCCCATTACCAACCTACCAAGTAGTTTGTGTATTTATACCAACAGAGAAAGGACTGTACGAGTCCCATTTCATTATAAACACAAGTACACCGGCAGTCAACGGGGTATGAAGCTGCGAAAAAACATACGAAATGAAAATGGATTCACAATCACACATACTTAGCTGGCAGTTAGTTCCAGAGAAGCCTGTCAGACAGGTGCACATTGTACATTTCATCTATGTTATGCGCAATTTATAACAACTTTCATTTCTCTCACTGGTCCGCTCATTGTAAATTCACTGCGTAACTCATACTTTTTTACAAAATGAAAAGTTTACGACACATCTTATAATATCCATAAATACTGAAGATAGCAACACAAGATGTCAGCAAGAAATTGTCCAGCGTGAGAATCGTGTTCAGAATTTGGCACAAATGAAATATTGTTTTTAGGTTAATAACTAAGTGAGACCAGCTGAACGTGTCTACTATATTATGCGATTCAGTAAAAGCACACGAATGTTGCAGCGCATTACATCAAGTTATGGAATAATTTACTCTGTTTCTGGGAGAACATATGTTATTGGAAAATAAAACATGGATATCGTCAACTCGGACAAAATTTATTCCGTCACATTTCAGCGATTGAAGAATAACAATATCCACTCCGCCAGGTGGTGTGGTGTGACAGGGTGGACGGCGTCACCCACATTAATAAAGACATGGACAATTTATTCAAACATTTGAAATTGTAAAGTATTGTATAATACAAAGCGTTATTTATATGGTTTTTTTTTATAAAGAACGTATATGAACATGGATTCACCATCATACATACTTAGCTGGCAGTTAGATTTATTATTGATACTGTATATGCATAATCGTATTGATCGGTTTATATTTACACAGGTGGTTGTGTTACAGTAGTATTGATATCGGCCAGTTATTTCACAAAACATCCAAAGGAAACGTACTTTGCACTACATCTGATCGAATGCTCATACACAAAAAACGTACTTCACACAATATCTAACCGTATAAACTTTTCACAGGAAACGTACTTAGTACAAAATCTGATCGTTTACACGTTCTCAGGAAACATGCTTTCCACTACATCTGAATGCATATACGTACATTGAAAGCGTACAGTTCACAAAATCTGACCGTATACACGTACACAAAAAACGTACTTTGCACAACATCTGATTGTATACATGTGCGCTGAAACGTACTTTACACAACATGTGACTGTATTCATGTACAACTGCAATTGTTACTGGATAGCTTATCTGTAAAATCGCATTGACTGTTTTCTATACGCACATGTTGTTATAATGCAGTCGTGTCGACACCCGTCAGAATTATATCACAAAATATCTAATCGTATACAAGTTAACAGAAAACGTACTTTACAAAATATCAACATAGATTGAATATTGAAAATATCCTCCCTGTCACGCTATTTCTTGTGACGTAGTGAGCATTGTCATCTCCATTAATCAACGTACGCAAAAATCATTCAAACATTTGAAATTATAAAGTGTTCCAAAATATAACGCTTTACATAATTTTATACAATCGTCGTTGTGCATGAATATGGAAATGGATTCACCAGCATACATACTTAGCTGGCAGTTAGTTCCAGAGAAGCCGGTCAGACAGGTGCACGTGTACTTGTTATCTCCGTCGGTGCAAGTGCCGCCATTCCGACATGGATTGTTGGCGCAGTCGTCGGCGCCAACTAAAATAATTACAGTATTAATGTACTACTGTAATTGATCATGGATACTGTATACGCTTAATCGCATTGATTGCTTTCTATTTGAACTGGTGATATGTTACATTGACATCGATGTCGGACAGTTATTTCACAAAACATCCAATCGTATACACATCTACAAAAAACACTTTACAAAACATCTGATACTATATACGTCTCTAGAAAAAGTAATTTACAGAACATCTGATCACATACAATAACATATTTTAAATACGAAAAAAGATCGAAATACATTAAAATAATCCACAAAATATTTCTGTATATATTTTATGTAACTATTTATCAAGTGGTTTCACCAGTAAATGTAAGCAATAAAAAAATACATTTGCTATGTTCAACGCATCAAACACCGTGGTAACTATGTCGTGTAATTACTTTCCCAAAATCCACTGAAGCACAAACAAATGTGGCAGTAGAAACTCAAAGAGAACTATGAGAAATGGGAAAGCATCTTCTCCATTGTACATTTTAACTATGTTATGAGCAATTTATAACATCTTTCATCTCTTTCACTGGTCCGCTTATTATAAATTCACTGCGTTACTCATCCAGTTTTAGAAAATGAAAAGGTCACGACACATCTTATAATTTCCATAAATACTGAAGATAGCAACACAAGATGTCAGCAACAAATTGTCCAGCGTGAGAATCGTGTGCAAAATTTGGCACAAATCAATGATTGTTTTTGCGGTTAATAACTAATAGAGACCAGCTGAACGTGTCTACTATATTATGCGATTCAGTAAAAGCACACGAATGTTGCAGCACATTACCTAAAATTATGGAATAATCGAATATGTTTCTGGGCGAACATATGTTATTGGCAAATAAAACATGGATATCGTCCACTCGGTCAAAGTCTATTTCGTCATATTTCAGCGATTGAAGAATGAAAATGTCCACTCCGGCAGGTTGTGTGGTGTGACAGGGTGGACGTCGTCACCCACATTAATAAAGACATCTACATTTTTTTTCAAACATTTGGAATTATAAAGTATTTTATAATACAACGCGTTGTATATTTTTTTATAAAGACCGTCATTGTGAGATTATATGGAATTGGATTCACCATTATACATACTTAGCTGGCAGTTAGTTCCAGAGAAGCCGGCCAGACAGGTGCACGTGTACGTGTTATCTCCGTCGGTGCAAGTGCCGCCATTCCGACATGGATTGTTGGCACAGTCGTCGGCGCCAACTAAAATATTCCTCATTATTAATGTACGACTGCGATTTATCATTGGTATTGTATATGCATAATCGTATTGACCGTTTTATATTTACACAGGTGGTTGTGTTGCAGTAGTATCGATATCGGCCAGTTATTTTGGAAAGCATCTAAACGTATACACCTACACAGGATACATACTTTACACAACGTTTGGTCGTATACACGTACACAAGAAACGTACTTTGCACAACATCTGATCGAATGCTCATGCACGAAAAACGTACTTGACACAACATCTAACCGTATAAACATGCACAGAAAACGTACTTTACACAACATCTAACCGTATATACGTACACAGAAAATGTACCTAGCATCAGATCGTGTACACGTCCACTGAAAAAGTCCTTTCCACAACATCTGAATGCATATACGTACACCGAAAAAAGTACAATGCAGAATATCTTACCTTAAGCCCGCACACAGAAAACGTACTTTGCAAAAAATCTGCTTGTATGTTTGGTATTCGCACCGGTGGTTATTTTGCAGTTGTATAGATATCGTCGAGTTATTTCACAAAATATTCACTCGCATACACGTACGCAGAAAACGTACTTTCGACATCTGATCGTATACACGTTCGCAGAAGACATACTTAGTACAACATATGAGAGTATGCACGTCCACAGATAACTTACCTTACACAACATCTGATCGTATGCACAGAAAGCGTATTTTATACATTTGATCGTATACACATACTCGTAATCCGTACAGTACACAACATATGACCAGATATACGTCCGAAGCAAATGTACTTTGTACAACATCTGATAGCATACACCTCCACCGAAAACCTACTTTGCAGAACATGTGGTCGTATTCACGTATATAGAAACTTACTTTGCACAACATCTGGTTGTTTACACAATGTTTGCTTGTGTGATTTGTGTTAATCTGACAGATTAAACAAGTTTCTGTCGGTTTGTCTTTGTATTGTGCATACAACATAGTTGACATATTAGCTTGTGTTTGCCGTCTCGGTGTTAAGCTCTGCACTGTTACACGTAAACACCTACGTGTGTCATTTAGCTCTCCACTGTTACACGTCGACACTTATGTGTGTCACTTAGCTCTCCACTGTTACACGTCGACACTTATGTGTGTCATTTAGCTCTACACTGTTACACGTCGACACTTATGTGTGTCATTTTCAAATTAGTAACGTATGTTATTATTAGCAAATTACACATTCGAAATAAAAATCCCACCCCTGTACCTGGCCTCCCAGTGTGTATGTTTGGCTCGTTGATTACGTGGACTTACCGACTGGTGGTGGCCTTGTTTCGAGGCAGTTGCTCATCGGGCGTACCTCGTAGAATTTGCCGCAGTTTTTCGATTGGTCGCAACACCATTTCTTGGGCAGCACGTCGTGAACTCGGTGTTCGGCGGGGTTTCGCGGGTGATACAGGAACAGCCGACCTCCGCTGCCGTCCTTTACCGTAATGAGTGCACCCACGATGTTGTAGCAACAGTACTGCAACAAGTACAGGTCAAGTGGATACAACTCGTGCACGATGTGTGGCTTTGTCAGTCGCCGACACGTAACTGGTTGGTACCAACTTCTTGCTTTCGAGCGACTTCCTCGTCAACTAGACTCATATGTTGTCACAATGAATGGCAAATAAACAAGTTGTGCTTGTGCAAGGACCCACTTCGTGTACCATAAGTACAGGACCAACATCGTGTACGCTAAGCACAGGACCCACCTCATGTACGCTAAGTACAGGACCCACTTCTTGTACCATAAGTACAGGACCAACGTCGTGTACGCTAAGCACAGGACCCACCTGGTGTACGCTAAGTACAGGACCCACTTCGTGTACGCGATGAAGACAACCCACTCCAAGTGCGTTAGGCACAGAACCAGCCTCAATATAGGAAGAACGGGATTCACCTCGAGAAGTGTAAGTTCTAAAACCTCTGTCTGGTACATGAATTGCATCATGTCTTCTAGGTATATACCCGTTTATGCTAAGTGCAGGATACACTATTATGTGGCTGTTAAACATACGACATTCGGACACACGCACATATGCACACAGTGATACATGTATGCACGCACGGTTCGTACGTACGTGCGTACTCACGAACACACACACACACATACACAAACACACACACACACACACATACACAAACACACACACACACACACACACATACACAAACACACACACACACACACATATACACAAACACACACACACACACACATACACAAACACACGCACACACACACACACACGCATACACAAACACACACACACACACACACACACACATACACACACATACACACACACACACACACACATACACACACACACACACACACACACACACACACACACACACACACACACACACACACACACACACACACACACACACACACACACACACACACACACACACACACACACACACACACACACACACACACACACACACACACACACACACACACACACACACACATTAGGGTTGTCCAGTTTTGTTGTTAAAATGTTTAAGTCTTACCCTCCATTTCCTGCCATTCGCATAAAAACACTCTTTCCAAAACTGCATATTATTTATGAGTACCTTCATAACTTAGGCCAGGGGTCAGCAACCTTTTTGAATGGAGGGCCAAATAAGTGACTTTGAATAGGTTAGCGGGCCACGCACGCACGAACGCACGCACGCACGCACGCACGCACACTCGTGGTAACTTGCACAATGCAATTATATAAATTGTGTCTAGCAGTGATATTGACCATAGCATTTACACGAATATGAGTTATTATTATTGTCAAACATCAACGTCTGATTTTCAACAACAGTTGGATTATTCAAAAACACACTATTCAGGTTACGTGGTCTTGGCATGCCGCTGATGCCATGTTGACCCGTGTGACTCTGAGACCTGTTGCTGGTGATGTCGCTGCGCCACCAAGTGGCCTACACCTGGCTGCAGACTTGTTCCTGCGCGCCTCAGCTCACTTCGGTGTACTACAGGAGTTCTTCATATCGCGCGTTCATCTCGGCCATAAGGTGCTGGAACTGCCAGTAGTTTAGATAGCGAGAGCGTACACAGTTTAGTCTTCACGGAGACCCTTATTACGTTCTGCATTTTCGTCGACTTGCCACACGGGCTTTCCCGTTGGATGATGGAGTGTTCCCTGAAGAGCTTTGCTTGCCACCTCCTTAGTCTTGAACCTTTTCCATCAGCGTACAACTCCGTTCGCCATTTCGCTGGCAGGTGACGAACGTTAGTCAAAACAACACATTATCACTCAAACACAGATAAGGTAGTAGGGTAACCTGGGGCAACACGGTCCCTGGAGGTAAAACGGCCCCCACCACGTACTCAAAATATATAACTCTGAACGTTCCAAATCTGGTGCAAAATTAAACTAATTCTATCTGATACTAAGTTCAACAACACGAGACAGACGTAATTAAATCAGTGTGTTTTAAAACTTGTATATGCATTGATCTAATATTTTGCCAATAGTAAAATGGTGAAACTCACCATACAACGGTGTGAATCATGAATCATGGACTTAATTGGTGACACGATAATATTATTAATCAGTTGACAGATCAAACAATATAAAATGTGGAATAGTATGTTGTGCTTTGTATACATCTTATTAAGACACACGTCTCTGGGGCAAGACAGTCCCCTTGCATATGGGGCAAGACGGTCCCTATGTCTTATCCCACAAACACATGGTCACACTTTGTCAAATGTATTACACATGACCAATTATGTTTAATACATTGAATATAATACGACCATTGCAAAATTTACGTTCTGCTAGCCCGTAGGCTATAATTATGATGGAATATCACTAAACCAATATTATATTATGTATGGATTGCAAAGTATGTATTATATGTTAACTCCCATTAAAATTTAACAACCATAATGGCCTGATATATTACTAGTATACCATTTGTATATAATATACATTTTAATTTCAGACAATAGTTCATTCATACAGTCGAGCCTCGTTATTACGCGTTATAATGCGGAGGTCCACGACTTCGGACCGCGCACGTTACGTGTTCTCATATCTGCCACCAGGAGCTACTAAACAACAGCGATCGCCGCCCGCTGCACCAAGCCCAACAACGCTGTCGAAGCCCTGTGTGCTTGCAGCACTGTCTTATACGGCAATATGCAGTTTATGGAATTTATTAAACGAGTATACTAGCATCAACGTGTATTATTTTTAAATGTCACACACTCTTGACCCTTGAACTGAATAAAACACATGTACGTAAACCGTGGAATAGATCTATTACGATGATGATGTACTAGACCAATAGGCCTACGAATCGAAAATAATAACCTGGATCTGAGCAGCCGAAAACGTATAAATTATGATTTGACAAACGTAGTATGTAAGCTGATAAAAAACAGAAAACGACAATAGGTAGAATTAATAATTGTTTCACTTCGTCTTTCAACTGATCTCGACCGAAGCATACATTTATTACGCACCACTTAACATCGATTCATCACTTCGTGTGCAGATGACGAATTCGTATTTTCGCGCACCGGTAGAGCCTTGGGTTAGGAATTTGACACGTTGGTTTCGCGTGGCGAAAACAATTAAATTTACGATATAATGGAAGCATGTAATTTCACCCAAGTGTTATGTTGGCATTGCATACTAAATGCATTTAAAACTGTTTATCTGATTCTTACGCGAGGTATATTTGTGAATCTCGATTGCAATTTACAAACCATCAAAGTGAAGTAAGCGACAGCGATTGATGTCGGCGGTAACGCAAAACAAACAACACGTTGATACTCATTCACTGACATTGTTCGCCTAACGTTTCTTGAGAATTGTTAAAGCAATTCTAAGTAGGTTTAAGCAGGCCCAAATTCGGGGTCCACGACCGACCGCGCTATATCCGAATCCGCGTAATAACGAAGCGCGACTGTATAAGTAAAAACCACGGGGAGGGGGTTATAGACCGTGTTACCCCAGGTAGAGAGAGGACCGTCTTGCCCCAAGGATGGGGCAAGATGGCTTTTTGGGATATTTACTATTTTTCAAATGCAACTTAGTTAGGTTGTTTATTTACTGAAAATAGTTTTCCAATGGGTAAAGCACAGATCTGTCCACAATGTGAACACTTTAAATACAAGCTAAATTTGTTTAATGGTGTGTTCATTAGGAGGGCCGCGCTGCATACTTTCATATCTGCATACGCAAAAGTGAATTCATTAAATATTAAAGGAAGTAAAAATACATATTTGGTATATTATTTGGTATATGTTATTTTGTGTACCAATGTGGCAGGGGCGGGCCGCATTTTGCACAATATCGTTGTCAGTCCGCGGGCCGCATGAAATAGCTACGCGGGCCGCAGTTGGCCCGCGGGCCGCAGGTTGCCGACCCCTGACTTAGGCCGTCCGCCTGTATATAAATGTCTGTATTCTATAGCGTCCACACCGTTGAAGGTAGTGTCGCGGGATAGTCAAATATAAAGTCAACGGATGATCAATGTGACAAACTAGATTGGAACATTTTAAGACAGAATACAAAGAGAGCGTGTCCGCACTAAATACAAAGAGAGCGTGTCCGCACTAGATACAAAGAGAGCGTGTCCGCACTAAATACAAAGAGAGCGTATCCGCACTTAATTCAAAGAGAGCGTGTCCACACTAAATTCAAAGAGAGCGTGTCCGCACTAAATACAAAGAGAGCGTGTCCGCACTAAATACAAAGAGAGCGTGTCCGCACTAAATACAAAGAGAGCATGTCCGCACTAAATACAAAGAGAGCGTGTCCGCACTAAATACAAAGAGAGCATGTCTGCACTAAATACAAAGAGAGCGTGTCCGCACTAAATACAAAGAGAGCGTGTCCACACTAAATTCAAAGAGAGCGTGTCCGCACTAAATACAAAGAGAGCGTATCCGCACTAAATTCAAAGAGAGCGTGTCCGCACTAAATACAAAGAGAGCGTGTCCGCACTAAATACAAAGAGAGCGTGTCCGCACTAAATACAAAGAGAGCGTGTCCGCACTAAATACAAAGAGAGCATGTCTGCACTAAATACAAAGAGAGCATGTCCGCACTAAATACAAAGAGAGCGTGTACGCACTAAATACAAAGATAGCGTGTCCGCACTAAATACAAAGAGAGCGTATCCGCACTAAATTCAAAGAGAGCGTGTCCGCACTAAATACAAAGAGAGCGTGTCTGCACGAAATACAAAGAGAGCGTGTCCGCACTAAATACAAAGAGAGCGTGTCCGCACTAAATACAAAGAGAGCGTATCCACACTAAATACAAAGAGAGCGTATCCACACTAAATACAAAGAGAGCGTGTCGGCACTAAATACAAAGAGAGTGCGTCCGCACTAAATACAAAGAGAGCGTGTCCGCACTAAATTCAAAGAGAGCGTGTCCGCACTAAATTGCGAAGAAGTAGATGACTTATTTGTTGAGCTTTAACAAGCACACTCTATAACAGTTGTTCCTACTTGCACACGAAAAGTCATCACAGTGTTGATTTCTTATTTCCCGAAAGCCGTGTAATGTCAAACTTTATTTAGAACGATCATATAGATATAACAAAGCCCCAGGAGAAAGAGAAGTGTGTAAATTTCTTGTTGTTTCGCGCCGTCGCCCTTCCAAGTGACGAGCCGAGTAAGAAACCAGGCATCGCCCGTCCGATATGAGAGATGGACAAGTGACGAGCCGAGGAAGAAACCATCCATCGCCCGTCCGGTATGAGAGATGGACAAGTGTTGAGCCGAGGAAGAAACCAGCCATCGCCCGTCCGCTATGAGAGATGGACAAGTGACGAGCCGAGGAAGAAACCAGCCATCGCCCGTCCGATTTGAGAGATGGACAAGTGACAAGCCGAGGAAGAAACCAGCCATCGCCCGTCCGGTATGAGAGATGGACAAGTGACAAGCCGAGGAAGAAACCAGCCATCGCCCGTCCGGTATGAGAGATGGACAATTGGCGAGCAGAGGAAGACACCAGCCATAGCCCGTCCGGCATGAGAGAAGGGCAAGTGACGAACCGAGGAAGAAACCATAGAAAGAAGACAGGCGAAGCGAAACTAGCGAAATGGGAGATAACTAAAAACTATCAAAAACTCAATGTGTTAGTAGTTGTACTCTGATTCGTGAGATCAAGCTAGCCGGAGTTGACTCCAAGCCCAGTGGCCCGTATATCTCACCTGACTCGGCTGTTCACTTGGCTGTCGTTCGTAGTAACACAGTCGAATTTGTCTCGGTTTGGACACGTAGTTCTTCCAATCGAACTTCCATCGACCGTCGGCTATGAGCAGCGGCAGATCGCACGGACAAGGCAGAGTTTTACTCAACCGCAGTTCGATGTCGCTCAGCTTTTCTTTCTCCGCCTGGTACCACCGGATGCACTTCGTGTGACCGGTAGATGCAGGTGAACGCGTGAGTGGAAAGAAGTATTTGCCCACCTCGCCTGCAAGCACGACACAACTAATCCATCAAACACATATCAGTTTATCTCTCCATCCACCCACACACACACACACACACACACACACATATATATATATATATATATATATATATATATATATATATATATATATATATGTATGTATGTATGGAGTGAGCCGTCGGTACGACGGATCTCGACCTCAGTCAGTATCGTGTGTACGGTTGTGGCTGAACAGACCGATCCGCGATGCACATTGTCATCCACAGACACGACACACAAAGGTGACAGTGTTTGATGAAGGCTGGGTAGCCTTCCGTCTTAGTCTCTTCTCTCTCAGGGCGTCGCACCGCTTTTTTTCGAATTCGTGTAGGCCGACGTGGCATGTGCGACGCCAGAGGGCACGGTCCATCGCTGTGGACTCCCAGGTGTTGTGATATATATATATATATATATGTATATATATGTATATATATATATGTATATATATGTATATATATGTATATATATATATATATGTATATATATATATATATATATATATATATATATATATATATATATATATATATGTATGTATATATATATATATATATATATATATATATATATATATATATATATATATATATATATATATATATATATTGATATTATGTATTTATCTTACATTCCATCCATCTATCTATACATCCATCCATCTTTATGTTTCCATACATGTCTAAAACTCACCTCAAACATGTATTCAATCTTACATTGCTATTTCTGACATTAACTCATTACAAAATTCATACATTCTAACTTCTTACAATAAATAATGAACACTGGAGTTTTCGGTAAATCATTCTCCCGGACATACTTCCACGGACACAAATACATATTGAGCCAGAAAAAAAACAGTTTCCTTTGAAACCAACTCGAGCCATGCGACATGCTCACCTGTGTTGCCGACGATATCTGCAATGCGAAAGGCAGTCGTCGTGTTTGACATCCATAACTGTTTCCATTGGGTCCTCCTCCAGCGAGTTTCATAGTAGCCGATGGTGTTAGGACGCCTGTGCACAGTGCGATCCCAGCCGACTGACTCGTACAAATAGAGCACATACGTCTTCTTCTTGTCCCTGTCACTCATGAACACGAGTTGGTACGTGTTCGGCTGTAAATGACAAGGTGACGGAAGTGCACACCGTTTGTAGTAGTACTCGTGTTGAGGTAATCCATTGGGATTATTCTGTTAATTTGATACATGTAACAACACACGTGAATATGAGATGTTACGAGACTTGGCAGTGACATACACAACGACCTATTCTATAAAATATTAGAACATATATTACTGAGTACACTGAATAGCAAACTATAACGTAAAACCTCTGCTACAGCTAAGCATTTGTTGACATTAGACAAAACCAGATGGTCGCCGCGGTCCCATGATTAAATGTTTAACCCTTGTTTAACCGACGCCCTAGCATGGATTAGGTCACGTGATCGCACTAGCATGGATTAGGTCACGTGATCGCCCTAGCATGGATTATATCATGTGATCCCACTAGCATGGATTAGGTCACGTGATCGCCCTAGCATGGATTAGGTCACGTGATCGCCCTAGCATGGATTAGGTAGGGCAACAACAACGAACTTACAAACTGTTTGTAGTAGAGTGTGGGTTGATTTATTATCCTATCTTCCTAACACCATATACAGGGCCTGTAAACATATTCCTTATTACTTGCGTTATATATTATTTATTATGTGTCATTCAACTTTCATTCGATTTATCCAGCCAATTGTTCTTGTACCGTAGTGACGATCTACCGAACGATCTCCAACCACATTGCCCTTTTAAACGTCTTAGGTATTGTCTTAAAACATACACCTACAAGGGTCATCTTAAAACGTATACATATAAATGTCGTCTTAAAACGTATACCTATAAGTGTCATCTTAAAACGTATACGGATAAGTGTCATCTTAAACAAACGTATACATATAAGTGTCATCTTAAAACGTAAACCTATAAGTGTCATGTTAAAATGTATACCTACAAGGGTCATCTTAAAACGTATACATATAAATGTCGTCTTAAAACGTATACCTATAAGTGTCATCTTAAAACGTATACGTATAAGTGTCATCTTAAAACGTATACATATAAGTGTTGTCTTAAAACGTATACCTATAAGTGTCATCTTAACACGTATACATATAAGTGTCATCTTAAAACGTATACATAAGACATTTTAATTAATTCAAATTGTTTTGAAATGATGGACATTGCTTTATAATTTCGTTTTAGTGTTATATACATTTTAATTAGTGTTTAGTTTTAATATTAATTTATATAGTTTACATAAAAAAAATTTAGTACAGTATTAGTTTAGTTTAGTTTATATAATTTACATAAACATTTTTGGTACAGTATTTATTTATTTATTTTTATATTAGTTTACATAATCTACATAGTGCTGTACGTCTTTAAACCAGTGTTTAATTTGTTTAAAATTTATTTATATAATTTACATACAAAGGTTTACAATTGAAAGTCTTAAAACCAAAGTTTAATTTTATTTATATAATTTATATAATTTACATTCCTCTTTTTAGTATTGTACGTCTTAAAACCAGTGTTCATATATAGATATTTTTAATAACTTACATTTTATCTATTTATATTTATTAATATACATTTATTATATTTCTTGTACAGCGCATCGATCCGCCATGCGGGATTTAGCGCTATAGAAAAATATTATTATTATTATTATTATACATATAAGTGTCATCTTAAAACGTATACCTATAAGTGTCATCTTAAAACGTATACATATAAGTGTCGTCTTAAAAAGCATACATATAAGTGTCATCTTAAAGCGTATATATATATATATAAGTGTCGTCTTAAAATGCATACACATAAGTGTCATCTTAAAACGTATATATATATATATATATATATATATATATATATATATATATATATATATATATATATATATAAGTGTCATATTAAAACTTATACATATAAGTGTCGTCTTAAAACGTATACATATAAGTGTCGTCTTAAAACGTATACACATAAGTGTCATCTTAAAATGTATACATATAAGTCTCATCTTAAAACGTATACCTATAAGTGTCATCTTAAAACGTATACAGATAAGTGTCGTCTTAAAAAGCATGCATATAAGTGTCATCTTAAAGCGTATACATATAATTGTCATCTTAAAACGCATACATGTAAGACAGCATTTGCCAATAATTCAATATATAATTTATTTTAGTCTCATAACTAATATAGTTACATGCATGTTTAATAACTTATTGTATTTTATTGTTAGGTTATTTTGGATAAGTCTATGCATTGCACATGCTCAGATTTTAAATACCTTATCTTATTTAATTGTTGTTGTGCTTTATTACATTTTTATTAATACTAATTTTAAATATAGTATACATACGTATTCCGATGAGACTTCTTATCCTATATGCTAGCTGGGTAAGCATGACGATTGTACAGGTGTAAGCCATTTATGCTTTAACAATTTGAATAATTTTGTATGTTATGCGCCCTTGAACATGTGCACGTATATTCCGGAGATACGCCGCTATACAAATAAAATAATAATAAAATATTATTATTATTATTATGTTGTTACAAACGTAACAGTTTTGCTCTTATACAACAACAGTTTATGGTAAGTAGACCTATGCCGTGTCTAAGCCTATTAGTCGTGATACATATGTGCACCAGCAAGTATCATATTAAATAATATACCTGGTCACGTTCGGAGTTGTAGTTCAACCGAGGTAGTACTTGAAACCACGTGACCACCAGTATCCAGGTAGGGGTGACGTCCAATTCACCTGAGTACTTGACGATGTCTTCTTTTGCTTTATTCATAATTTTATCTTTTTCCGCTTGCTTGGTAGCGTCAGAAGTGGTCTTTTTACTGTCGTATACATGATAGAACGTCTTCCCGCGGGAGCAGTCGTTGTCAGTCCACAACGGAGCTAGGATAGCGAAGCCATAGCGCCTGGAGTGCTTCTTCACTTTTGGTGTCATTGCCTTCCTGATGTCTACTGGAGTTCTGAAGTTTGATCTTTGGGATAGCGTCACGTAGCCGTGCGTGTATACCTATGTAGGGTAAACAATGGCTGACTGACAGAAGATAACCTATGTAGGGTAAACAATGGCTGACTGACAGAAGACAACCTGTGTAGGGTAAACAATGGCTGACTGACAGAAGACAACCTATGTAGGGTAAACAATGGCTGACTGACAGAAGACAACCTATGTAGGGTAAACAATGGCTGACTGACAGAAGACAACATACGTAGGGTAAATCAACAACAATAGCACAAGTCACGGACAGACACGATATTCTGATCTATGTAATACATGTGATATTCTGGTATAATATGTAATACCTGATACATAATACATGTGTTCGTATGTGTGTGTTTGTGTGTGTGTGTGTGTGTGTGTGCGTGCGTGCGTGCGTGCGTGCGTGCGTGCGTATGCTCGTTGAAGACGGCAACTGAATGCTGAACATAAAAATATGAAATTGAATCAATCAACGATCTAGAATGAAACACTTTTCAAAAGAAATTATTAGAAAATCGCATACAAGCAAACTATGTGGAGGGTTTATTGGCGTACCAAAAATGATGAAGACTACATAAATTCCAAAGAGGCCCTTAAAGCAGTTGTGAATGAATGAACTCCACAATCTGTCAGCAAAAATTAGCATATATATTAACAAAATGGCGGCAAGAGTTGTTGTGCATATTGGGCGGGTTACACATAGATGTGAAAATGTGTTGGACTCTCGATAAGCCAATGGCTTCCTTGTCCACTTGCCATCTGGAACTTGTTGCTTGGGATGGCAATCTTGTTAAATCTATGTCACGAGTAAACAAAACGTACGAGATAACGTTGGGCCACAAGAAGAAACCACTAAGTAGATAGATGAGGGAACACCAGTAGATATTATCTATTTAGATTTTCAGAAAGCTTTCGACAAAGTGTCACATACAATTCTACTACTTAAATTAAAAAAAAACCATGGTATCGTGGATGGCATAATCAGCAGGATAGAAAAATGGTTGACAGACAGAAGACAACGTGTTGTTGAAGATGGGGAGGTTCCAAAGTCAGTTTTGAGGGGGTACCACAAGGAACAGTATTAGGATATTTATTATTCTTAATATATATATATATATATATATATATATATATATATATATATATATAGTGGTAAGGTTAAAAACTATGTAGTTCAAAAACATTACAAAACGATCTAGACAAATTAGTGAAATGTTCTGCAAAATGGCGGACGTTATTACATTTTATGAAAGTTATATGCCCACGCACATGATACGGTGACGTACATGTAAACTATGAAATGGGAAATACTGTTCATGGTATTACCACAAAAGAAAATTGCCTAGGAGCAACAATACTTGCTGATGTGAAAAGTTTCAGAGCAGTGTGGCATTTCAGCTTTAAATGGCAATACAATTCTTGGGTTGATTAAGATAAATACAATTATACGTCTGTGTAAAGCAATAGTTAAGGAAGCCTCATTTAGAGTACTGCATGAAAGCTTGGAGATCATATCATAAGAAAGATATAGATACGCTAGGACGAATACAGAGGAGAGCAACTAAAATGATTCCAGAATTGAGAGACGTGTGTATGTATGTATCATATATGTGCATAATACTCCAACACTGCAAGTACGTCTGATTATTTATATAAACACACCTAGTATGTACTTATTTGACAAGTTGGACAGTGCTGTGAAGGAACATAGGTGTTGATATATGTCCTTACCACAATTGCCCTTGTTTCCGAAATGAAAAGCTTCACTCCTCTTGGTATCATGATGGCTGGAGACTGACCCCAGTGGTCACTGCGACACCTGACTACTGTGTCCCCCCGTGTCATCCCATAAGGGTAGAGTCTTGGCTGACCTACGGGATAACAAGTTTTTGTTTAATTTAATCTAACATGGGGGCGTTTTCACGTAAATGGTACACATTTAGTCCCACGCAGCCTCAATAAATCAAAGTGTTTCTAGTATTTGGTTCATGTTATTGTCCAACACTATAGATGATATTACAATAACAGTGACATTTTAGGAGCATTCCGTTATATATATTTCATAAACAACTGGCTTCAAAGTTAAATGTGCAATCTGGAGAGGACATTTCTTTGAAATTAATATACCATTATCATATGAGGTATATGTTAATTATTTTAATACAAATGGAAATTTTGAATAAAGCAATATAATGTAATAAGAAAAAAATACTCGTGAACTCGCGCTCAGTAGCGCGTTAAAACCAAACGATTAGACAATCTCAAATATAACAGTTGAATGAGGAGCTAAGGAGGTTAAGCGAGGACAAAAAGGTGGATCTTCAGATGACTTCGGATTGTTGCTATATTTCATATAAACTTGGAACGAGGGAGTTCCAGACTAACAACGAGGGAGTTCCAGACTAACAACGAGGGAGTTCCAGACTAACAACGAGGGAGTTCCAGTGAGTTTGAGCGGCCATGGTTTCGGCATTTGTTTTAACTCTTGGAATAACAAATGTATCATAACTAGCTCATCGAAGCTGCCTACACTTTCTTGCAGGATTTAACAGTGAATATATTGTGTGCTTAGATGAGAAGTTATTTGATCAAAAAGAGTAATTTCTGGGCTTACTCCCCCCATTCTAACACACGGGCTTCCTGAGATAATGAAAATCAGATGAAAATAATAATTAATTAATCTAATTATTTTCTATGTTAACTAACTGCATTGATAAAACAGACACCATACATTGTTATGCTGTCGATCTTCAAATGAATTCAAAATCTCGATAAACATTGTAAGATGTCACATTATATCAGTAACGCCCAAATGTTCTGGAGAAGACATTTGTTTAGCGCATGATATGTTGGCATATACGCTTCTTATGACATGATATGTTGGCATACACGCTTCTTGTGACATGATATGTTGGCATACACGCTTCTTATGACATGATATGTTGGCATACACGCTCCTTATGACATGATATGTTGGCATACACGCTTCTTATGACATGATATGTTGGCATACACGCTTCTTATGACATGATATGTTTTCATACACGCTTCTTATGACATGATATGTTGGCATACACGCTTCTTATGACATGATATGTTGGCATACACGCTTCTTATGACATGATATGTTGGCATACACGCTTCTTATGACATGATATGTTGGCATACACGCTTCTTATGACATGATATGTTGGCATACACGCTTCTTATGACATGATATGTTGGCATACACGCATCTTATGACATGATATGTTGGCATACACGCTTCTTATGACATTGAAAACAAGATGAAAATTACCTGAAATTGTTAACTAACCTCATTATTCTCCAATATTAGTTAAGTATATTGATAGAACAGGCTAAATACATTGCTATGTTGTACTGACATGTAAACAGAGCTGACTATATGTGTTACCAGTAGGACGTCATTACTTTTTAGCATTATTGTGGTGTCTTTTTGGTGAGGACATTCCAATTTTTGCTTAAAGGAAAATACACCATTAAATACAAATTGACTTTAAGCCGTACATAATATTACTTACTACTCCAATTTGCATCAAATGTGCCACGTTTAGTTCACTGATTGATGTAAAATCTAAAAAATGTGTTGTTTCTGGAGAACTCGCTTCTTGGTATTCCTGTGCAGGTTTTAATGCTAACAAAACTGAAGTGGGACTTAGACATGTGTTACAAACAGCACTGTGCAATTTTTCTTAACAAATATTTGATGTATCTTCGTGACATTTGGCCCCATGGTTCGTTATATGGCCCCATGGTTCGTTATATGGCCACTGCATGATAATCACTGCATGATAATCACGCTGAATTAACAATACACAATGAATTGTTTGAATACAATGAGGGAAAGTTCGTTTTGACAAATTGTACCCTTTACATGAAAACGCCAATGAACCCGTAGTCAAATGTACATAACATATTCCATGCATATCAGATCAGGGTTTAGACGACGTTAGAAAATTACTTTCGCCGTGAATGACGAAAGTTATAAGCAATTCAATCAATTGAATCACCACTAGAACAACACAAATTGAAACCTTATGCCTGCTTAATATGCCGTTTGTGAAGATCACTCACTTCCAACGGCTTTGGAGTATCCCGCAAACAACAACATCGTCGTCAGACGAACCCATGTTGACACTTGGCTAGTCGCCATCGCGGCACAAGCCTGTCCCTAAAACAATAGTAGCATCACGAATTTTTTATGGGTGGGTGAAAACAATACCATACCAAGGCTCTTTCACATGCGTGTACATTATGTATAAGTCTCTTTCATATCTATTTGTAAATTGCTCTGGATCAAATCGTCCAAATATAATATTTCTTGAAATTCTAAAAATCCAAATTTCAGGAGGAAAAATCTTACTATTTAGGGTAGTTAATTGTAACTCCAGATATGGTAGCTAAGAAAATAAAGGCAACGAAGGATAATAAATCACCTGGAGTGGATGGAATTCGTCCAAAACAAACATTATTTTAAAAGGGTTCGAGAAACAAGTAACATAATTACAGAGCAGTGAGTTTAACATCGGTGATTTGTAAATTATTAGAAAGGTTAATCAAATACCATATGGTGAACTTCCTTATTAGCTATAACTTATTAGATACATCTCAACATGGATTCCCAAAAGCGAGGCTATGCTTAACAAAAGTGTTATGTTTTTGGGGAGAAATCACTAAGTGCATAGACGAGGAATCACCAGTAGATACTTAGATTTTCAGAAAGCTTTTGACAAAGTGCCACATCAAAGATTACTACTTAAATTAATAGCCCATAGGGAATGGCATAATAGACCGGATATAACAATGGCTGACTGACAGAATACAGCGTGTTGTAGTAGATGGGGAGGTTTCAAACTAGAAATAGGTTTTGAGTGGGGTACAGCAACGATCAGTATTATGACCTCTATTATTCTTAATATATATGTCAATGACTTGGACGACAATATAACAAGCAACGTATGAAATTTATGGATGACACAACAGCTTTAGAAGGGTTAACAATGATGGTGATTTACAAAACGATCTAGACAAATTAGTTAAATGGTCTGAGAAATGGCAGATGTTGTTGAACTTTGAGAAATGTAAATGCCAACATAAA
Source organism: Lamellibrachia satsuma (assembly GCA_033239005.1). NCBI lineage: Eukaryota > Metazoa > Annelida > Polychaeta > Sabellida > Siboglinidae > Lamellibrachia > Lamellibrachia satsuma. The sequence goes on along the minus strand of BSQZ01000085.1, from coordinate 1,553,198 downwards.
AGTCACGGGAACTTGGATGCAAACTATGAAATGGGGGATACTCTTCTGGGTGCTACTGTAAACGAAAAGGACTTAGGATTTACAATAAGTGCCGATATGAAAGTGTGGTATTGCAGCTTCAAAGCGTAATAAAATTCTTGGCTTGATTAGGAGAAATATAACATGCAAGGATAACAAGTTAATTACACTTCTGTATAAAGCAATAGTTAGGCCTCATTTCGAGTACTGTATACTAAAGTAAGAAGAAGACCTGTACAACTTTAATGACCCAACAAAGGCCGTGTACCTTGGTCGTGGTTTAGAGGCTGCCATCCGCTCATTTGTTCATCAAACAACCCTGCGTGAGTTTTGCGGATACTTGGTCATGTAGTATACTTAGTCATGTAGTATACTTGGTGATATAGTATACTTGGTCATGTAGTATATTTAGTCATGTAGTATACTTAGTCATGTAGTATACTGAGTCATGTAGTATACTCATTCAGGTAGTATACTTGGTCGTGTAGTATACTTTGTCATGTAGTATACTTAGTCATGTAGTATACTTAGTCATGTAGTATACTTAGTCATGTAGTATACTTAGTCATGCAGTATACTTAGTCATGTAGCATACTTAGTCATGTAGTATATTTAGTCATGTAGGATTTACTGATCACATCCAGCCCTTATTTATCTCTTATGAATAGTTATGAGATAAATAAATACTTATGTTCTCTTCTAACACAATAGGGGTATTCTGTCAGATATATTAAATTTTAATGATGTGTTTGTCCTGCAAATATCCACACATAAATATAATACAAGGCAGTAAGTAACACATAAAATACCACACTGCAAAACTAATTACAATTATCTTTGGCATATGTTGGACCTAAAATCTGGATTACTTTTATTGCAATTAAATATGTACAATATTGTACATCTATTCATATCTATAAAAAACGATAAAACGCTTACTCTTGTAAAATGTGTAAACTTATAGTATTTTCTGCTTTGAATGTATTTTATGTTATGATGCACCTTTGCTGTATGACTCTATTATCAATTAATTTAACTAAATAATTAGTTAGCATAAGACGATGATATTTGTTATTTTGCTTATAATACTTATTACATGGGCACGAATTATGCACTTGAGTTAGGAATATAAGCAATTTGTCTAGCTTGATTCCATTTGTTTCATAATGTATTAGTATATGATGCTTATCATAATTCTGTATTGATCATTATGAAACAATAAAGAACATTATTTATTATTATATTCTCTACTACAGAAGCTGTGGACAGCACACACCATGTGCACCATTGTCTACCATTCAAGCTGTGTACCGCCCAACTAGTTATTTAACAAGTGTGCGTCACGGCCTACAACTGAAGCCTCGGAACGCCGCACCAATGTGTCTAGTAACTGTGCATTGTCCATTACTCAACACGTGGACATTAGTCATCTAACAACTGTGCATCATTGACAAACAACACCCGTCGAGACAGACTGTATGAGGCGGAAAAGCGACGGAGAAGAAACAAGAGGACTCACGTGCTGCCACCTCCTGTCCCCAGTGCCGTAAGATCTGCCAAGACTCGGGTCACCTCAGGACACACGATCGACTTTTGGCAGATGTCATCGTCGTTCGGAGGCCGATGATAGTTTATTATTACTGAAGCTTTCAAATATGGCAGCTCAGATCACTTATCTCACAACACTTTTTAATTGTTCCCAAAACTAAGCTTAACCTGGACAAACGTACTCAATACTGGAACGAACTATCTACCAGTTTATAACCGTCTTAACTTTGGGGCGCGATAGGGGCGCGATAGGGGCGCGCGCGATAGGGGCACGATGGCATACCGCTTAGAATGCCGGACTCAAGAATACCCGGTTTCAAATCTCAATGAGGTCGCTTCGAACCTTTGGCAAGTTTGATCACCCCACGTTGCCACAGTTCACTCAGCTGTATAAATGAGTACCTGGCAATACAGACAGTGGTGGATATGTGAACGAATAGTCTTCGCACAGTAATTGCAGCGTGGCTGAATGCTTCCCAGTTGAAATGGCCTTGGAATGAAAAGGTCTGCCAGGTGGTAAAGTGTAAAATGCTTTGAGCGGTCCTAAGCACTGAGTAACGCGCTATATAAGAACTTAACTTTTTAACATTTATACTCCACTTTACTCCCTCCCTCCCTCCCTCCCTCCCTCCCTCCCTCCCTCCCTCCCTCCCTCCCTCCCTCCCTCCCTCCCTCCCTCCCTCCCTCCCTCCCTCCCTCCCTCCCGCCCGCCCGCCCGCCCGCCCGCCCGCCCGCCCGCCCGCCCGCCCGCCCGCCCGCCCGCCCGCCCGCCCGCCCGCCCGCCCGCCCGCCCGCCCGCCCGCCCGCCCGCCCGCCCGCCCGCCCGCCCGCCCGCCCGCCCGCCCGCCCGCCCGCCCGCCCGCCCGCCCGCCCGCCCGCCCGCCCGCCCGCCCGCCCGCCCGCCCGCCCGCCCGCCCGCCCGCCCGCCCGCCCGCCCGCCCGCCCGCCCGCCCGCCCGCCCGCCCGCCCGCCCGCCCGCCCGCCCGCCCGCCCGCCCGCCCGCCCGCCCGATCTGCCACTTATCGCAACGTCCGAGCAATCGGGAAGGGAGTCGAGATAGATGCGCTTGCACAAACTCTATATTGAATAAACGTTCAATGTTCTATATGTATAAAGTCAACATTCCATAATGATTAGACCCATAGTTTCACTCACTTGGTGTAAGCTTCTATGATGTGATCAAAGTAGATTGTTCGAGAAAGTCGTGTTCTGGTCTGAGTCGTATGTTTTAGATGGTGTGGTTCGTACTCAACGAAGCATCTGCATATACAACACTCGGTGTCATAAACGATCATATATTATATGTGCACGGATGAGGTGAAATTGCTCAGTTTGCTCATGCGTCATCACCGGGCTTGGTGATTCGCCAAACCGATGTCATTCTTAACAGAAGCCCCTCCTAGTTGTTATTAAGCACCAGTAGTTGTTTGTCAAAGGCAACTTCTTTCACGTATCAACTAATAGTATCAAGTCAATGTTAGGCAACTGTAGTATGGAAAGAAATACTAAGCCTAGGGGAAATAGTATCAAGTCAATGTTAGGCAACTGTAGTATGGAAAGAAATACTAAGCCTACGGGGAAACATGACGGTATGCATAATGAAACATTTAATCATACATTTGTCATTAAAATGTGGAGATCGATGACGTTGTTGGTCAAAGGTGTCCGCCACTTCTGTCGAAAGTGGTAAACACGGCAAACCAAAATACCAAACCAAAACCAACCAAAATGCAGTGTTGCAAGTGCTGAATGAACGTAGTTTTGTGCTTGATCTATGCGTAAGAGGACTAAGACCCTGTTAAAATCCAACGGCTGTTCACCTGCGCCGTAACGGCGTATCATGGTCTACTGTACAAGCGTTGGATCGCCTATCTATTTGTCTTTTAAGTGAAGAAGAGTCGGATAAATCCATCTGCTGTCGATTTGAAACGTCGGTTCATTCCACTTTGCATGTGTCTTGCGAGTGCCACCCACCAGCTGGCTAAGCTAGGGGAGGTAAAATATCCCAGGTAAATATTTAGCATGTCGTAGACTCACTGTTTCTAATCTGAACATAGAATGGACACTGAGATAGCAAGTGCGTAGTCAAACTTCCTACAGCAATAATTGCTGATATGAAAGTTTCAGGGCAGTGTGGTATTGAAGCTTCAAAGGGTAATCAGATTATTGGGTTGATTAGGAGAAATATAACGCACAAAGAAAAAGAGGTTATTATACTTCTGTATAAAGCAATAGTTAGACCTAATTTAGAATAATGTATACAAGCTTGGAGACCATATCGTAAGAAGGATATAGATACGCTTGAACGAAGAAAAGGAGAGCAGCTAAAAGAACCGATTCAAGAACTGAGAGACCTTAGCTATGAAGAACGCCTAAAAGAATGTATGTGGTTTCGCAACCCTAGAGATAAGGAGGTTAAGAGGATATCAAATTGTGAACTAGAGGAAAAGAGGTAACATTAGTAAAGGATTTGTGTAGATTGGATATCGTGAAGTACTTGTTCTCACAGAGGACAATGAATGAATCGAACAAATTATCCACAGATTGTGTTGAATATGCTCAGAAACAAGGTTGACACATATCACAGGAGGCGGATTACACATCATTCGATAATTCAAAGTAATTTATTATACTGCAACATAGTGTTAATTTTGAGTACCCTAACAATACAAAAAGGGCGTCAAGCTTAGGGGGTGACACCCCTTCGTGAATTAGCTTGCCTTTGTGAGAGATCATCACTTTATGCTTGTACTTTTATTCATATCAAACATATTTACAGGAGTTGCCAAAATGCCACCAAGAAAGTCAACACTTTAAAAGTAATCCATTACTCAACACACATTGTCCATTTTGAATACCATGACACTTCATCAATCGCTTCACGTACACACTGCACTCTTTGAATGTGCATTCGTGTCCGATACAATTACTCATGTTTTCGACCGCAATGCACAAATATATTTGTCACTGTCACCAAGGAACGCCTCATTCGTGAACGACAAACGGGAAAACACACACACACACACACACACACACACACACACACACACACACACACACACACACACACACACACACACACACACACACACACACACACACACACACACACACACACACACACACACACACACACACACACACACACACACACACACACACACACACACACACACACACACACACACACACACACACACACACACACACACACACACACACACACACACAAACACACACACACACACACACACACACACACACACACACACACACACACACACATACAATCTCTCTCTCTCTATCTCTCTCTCACACACACACTCGCTCACACACACACACACCCACACCCCCCGCACACACACACATCACCAATAAAACGTTGGTATGTGAATGAATGAACCTTTATGAACGAATCTTTATTTTTGTTTCAACAACAACAATAGACAGATATAGTAGAATAACATTTCATAAATATACAATTGTCGAAAAAAGGCAAGAAGAAGTGTAATACTTATGTTACTTGCCATATTACAAACAAAAATACATAGTGCTGAATAAAATACAGTATACAATTGTACGCATGTGACATATTGTCTTGGTTTTGTTTTGAAAACATGGTACATCTTAATGTTCATGTACATTTATGGCAGGCCGAATGTGAAGTAGTACATTTAATTACGCCCTAAGCCAATTTTAATTTGCAGTCAATTTAACGAAAACCACCTCAATAAATTGAGATCAAAAGTATTAACCCTAACCACAGTAATTTTTTCACCATAAATAGTTACATATCAGATACATAACTATTCAAAATATTAGCTTTATAATTTGTTTTGAAAAGATGAATATCCCGACAAAATGTTTTGAACTATCAAGATAATTCCATAATTGATAAACTCATCATTTGCAAACTTGAATGAATGTGTAATTTTGTCGGAGTACATAAACATACATACACATACATACACATACATACACATACATACACATACATATACATACATACACATACATACACATACATACACATATTCGTGCTGACTGAAAAACTGTTGTACATACGTTGCCAATAGATTGTGATATGCCTTAAGCGTAATAATACCAATTCTTAACTCCACAATATCTGGTACGTTAAGAATGCGAAGATTATAAAATAGCCTAGATATGTGATCCAAACCTCTTAGCACCACAAAGTAACCTTATTACCTTTTTTTCTGTAACAAGACAAAACAATCAATATTTGTAGCATAGGTGTTGCACGTGTACATAGGTGTTGCATGTGTACATAGTTGTTGCACGAGTACATAGGTGTTGCACGTGTACATAGGTGTTGCACGTGTACATAGGTGTTGCACGTGTACATAGGTGTTGCACGAGTACATAGGTGTTGCACGTGTACATAGGTGTTGCACGTGTACATAGGTGTTGCACGTGTACACAGGTGTTGCACGTGTACATAGTTACACAACACTTCCATAGTTTAGAGTTCACCAAGGAACGTTAACAATGTAAAAATACATGAACCATTGGGTAACAGTAACCACAATCAAATACATTTTGACATCAATGTAACATCAGAAAGTAAAAATAAAAAACATATAGGAGAAACTTCCACAAAGGTAACTATAAAGATATGAGAAATTACTTAGCAAAGCTAGATTGGAATAACATGCTGATGACAAGATCGCAATTGAATGTTGGAATATTATAAAATATGAAACTGAGAGTATCATCGATAATTTGTTCCCTTGAAAAAAACAAGGCTATTAGAAACTATTAGAAAAATAGTGTGGAGGGTTTATAGGCGTACCAGAAAGGATGAAGACTAAGCAAATTACAAAGATGCACTTAACCTAGCTACAACTGAAATTAGAAAATCTAAAAGAGCAGAGTTTAACATCAGTTGTATGTAAATTACTCGAAACATTAATTAGAGACCACATGGTGGAATTCCTTGTAAAACATAAATTAATAAATACATCTCAACATGGATTCCTAAAAGCAAGGTCATGTCTAACTAATATCTAATATGTTTTTTTAAAGAAATTACAAAGTGGGTAGATGACGGGTCACCCGTGGATGTAGTCTACTTAGATTTTCAGAAAGCTTTCGATAAAGTGCCACATTAAAGATTGTTACTTAAACTAAAAACCCATGGCATAGCTAATGATGTAATCAGCTGGAGAGAAAAGTGGCTTACACACAGAAAACAGAGAGTAATAGTAGATGGTGAGATTTCAAATTGGAAATCTGTTTTGAGTGGGGTACCACAGGAATAAGTATTAGGCCCGATACTGTTTTTAATGTATATATATATATATATATATATATATATATATATATATATATATATATATATATATATATATATATATATATATATATATATATATATATATATATATATATAAATGATTTGGAAGATGACATATCTAACAAAGTACTCAAATTTGCAGATGACACAGAAATATTCAGAAAGGTTACTAATGATACAGATAAACAAAGTTTATAGGATGATCTAGATAAATTAGTTAAATGGTCAGAAAAATGGCAAATGTTATTCAATTTTGGGAAGTGTAACTGTATACACATAGGACATGGAGCATGGACGAAGAATATACTAGGTAGAACCACAAAAAAAAAGGACTTAGGAATAACATTTAGTGCTGACATGAAAGTTTCAGAGCAATGTGGGATTGCTGCTTCGAACGGAAATCAAATTCTAGGGCTAATTAGGAGAACTATCATGTATAAGGAGAAACAGCTAATTGTACCCTTGTACAAATCAATAGTTAGACCACATTTGGAATAGTGTATTCAAGCATGGAAGACATATCGTAAAAAGGACATAGACAAGCTAGAAAGAATACAATGAAAAGTAATTAAAATTATTCCAGAATTGAGATACCTTAGTTACGAAAGTCGCTTATTACAATGTGGTTTGACAACACTGGAGACCAGGAGACCAAGAGGAGACCAAATAGAAGTGTTTAAAATAGTGAATGGTTATGAGGATGTTGACAGAAACATGTTCTACAAACTTAAAGAAGGCAGTAGAACTAGAGGACACAAAGCAGCATTAGTTAAGGAGCAGTGCAGGTTGGACATGATAAAGTACTCTTTCTCACATTGGGTGATAAATGAATGGAACAAACTGCCAAATGATTGTGTTAATGCTAGTAGTGTGAATATGTTTAACAATAGAATTGCCTGATATTTGATAAGGGCGGGCTACACATAGATGAGATGATTGTTGGACTCTCGATAAGCCAGTGGCTTCCTTGTCTACTTGCCATCTGGAACTTGTTCGTTGGGACGGCAATCTGGTTTAAGCATGTTGTTAAAATTTTTCATCAATCAGAATACCTAAAACGTTAGTGACGTTAACTCTATCATGTGCTTCTGTATTGATCTTTATGGAGATGCTTGTATTCAGTTTGCGATTTTTAAACATCATGTAATTTGTTTTTGCAGCATTTATTGATAACCTATTTACAGCAAATTATACATGCAGCTTATCCAACTCTGTGTTTGTCCTTCGGATAAGTTCACTTAAATTACTATCACAGTAAAACAGGTTTGTGTCGTCATCAGCAAATAAAATTAACTTAAATACATTCGAAACATTACAAGTGTCATTCATGTAGACGATCAATAGCTTTGGTCTTAAACAGAACCTTGAGAAACACCACAACATACATTTAGTTTGTCTGAATTACAATTTTTATACCGAACAAATTGATTTCTATTTTCCAAATAACTCACTATCCATGTGCAGTACCCGCGCTCACCATAGCAATTCATTTGTGTATGTCTGAGAGGGTGACTGTTAAGAAGAAAGTGTGAAATGACATCGTTCCAGAAACACCCTAAAGCACAGTTTGTTACAGTCGGCTCTCATGACAACCAGGAGACATAGATCCTAGAATCCTAACATAATCTACCGTGTAAGCAACAAGCAACGAAGATGGGCAAAATACGATTTTGGTTTCACTCATGTCAGCCTAATTTACAGGTGTCATCCAAAAAGTCGACAGCTTAACGCAATTTCCTACGCAGCCATACAGTGTCTACTTTGGCTACTCTTTGGACACCCTTCGTGAATTCGCGTGCCTGTGTGAGACACTGTACTTCCACTCAGATCAATCCAATGTAAAGTGCCATAAAGAAAGTAAAAAAAAGAAGTAATTCATTATTAAGCAACACATTATCCATCTTGAACACCCCATCCGTACAAAAAGGTTTCAAAGAACGCACCGTCGACTAGTGTTTATGAAAGTGCGAGCCTGTGTCAGAGACGTTCACTCATTTATAATTATGTTTAACACCGCACTGTGCCTCGACGCCGTTTATTGTCCCGGGGAACGCCCAATTCGCAGAAACGTGTTATTCATCCGTGTATGATTGCATAGTGTATTTTTTGAAGGATGTAGCACTGCGAAATTACGATTGATACATCATATAATATAGTCGTTGGACAGCCTGTTTCTAGCTAGCCTTTTGGGTATCGAAGTTGTCCGCCATAACATAAATTCCCTTTTTACAATAAAACAGTCCAACATGTCGGCGCACCGTTTCCATTGCAGTAGTTGCCGAGATTCGACGCCATTTTATGTAGGACGTAGACATGCAGTAAGAGGATAGATTGTCACAAAAATGGAAAAACCACGGACACATACAATGGAAATCTCTAGTGGGGTGAACGATTTTCGGAAAGGCTCTAGGTGGATTCGAACCGTGGTTGTCTCGATTGACAGTCCGGCACTCCAGCCGCCGAGCCACCGCCGTTGTCGAACAAACGCCTCCAGTAAGGTCACAGAGTGACGCGTTTAAGAAACAACTGAAAAACTATAGTTCCAGCGATACTCCAAAAAACGGTCCAGTGAAAGCGACTTCCACCAAACACACATGACATATACGTACAAGAGATCACAGGTCACATTATGTGCGTCCTAACCTCACCTCAGGTTACCTTACTCATACCTGGTGATTCTTGTGTTGCTCTTCTCTGCTCATTTTCTGTTGCAATAATATGTTTTTTTCTTGTATGGGTACAGGCTGCTTTGTCTCGTATGGTCACCAGGATGCTATGTCTTGTATGGGTACCAGTCTGTTATGTCTTGCATGGGCACCAGGCTGCTATGTCTTGTATGGGCACCAGGCTGCTGTCTTGTTTGGGTACCATGCTGTTATGTCTTGTTTGGGTACCATGCTGTTATGTCTTGTTTGGGTACCAGACTGCTATGTCTTGTATTGGTACCATGCTGCTATGTCTTGTATGGGTACCAGGCTGCTATGTCTTGTTTGGGTGTTTTATACAATGGCACGAATCTATTTTTGCATAGAAATTGGAAAGTTCTTCGAATTATTGTTGCCGTCTTTGTTGATTTGTTTACATTATGATTATTGTGATCATCAAAGACAGCTTTGTATAATGACCACCAGGAGTCTTTTTGTTTTTCAATTGTATCGAGCGGATGCTTGGTGTTGCTTAGTGTCATAAAATATTCAATTGTCCCAGCATTATTTTTTTCTCCAATAGTCCTATATTTGCATTTGTCAGGATGACATTTTAATAACCACTTATCACTCCACTGCTCCAATATATTTAGGTCATACTATACTGAGAGTTTGGGTGAATCTCTTGCAAAAATTGTGAAAAAGTGACAGAAATAGAATACAAAATAATAACAAGAAAGAACACATCCACTGGTTCTGCCCACCATTCGATGCGCTAGTAATGAAAATCTTTAAAATCGAAAAACATTGTGAATAACGATGAGAGAAATTATGTTGAGCATAGTATAAGGCAGCTGTAGGAAGACATCAAGGCAAAGGTTGACGAGACAATAGTTAGCGAAATGATTAAAGAAACTCTCTCTCTCTCTCTCGCTCTCTCTCTCTCTCTCTCTCTCTCTCTCTCTCTCTCTCTCTCTGTGTGTCTCTCTCTCTCGCTCTCGCTCTCGCTCTCTCTCGCTCTCTCTCTCTCTCGCTCTCTCTCTCTCTCTCTCCCTCCCTTCCCCCTCTCTCTCTGTCTCTCTCGCTCGCTCGCTCGCTCTCTCTCTCGCTCTCTCCCTGTCCCCCTTTCTCTCTGTATGTATCTCTCTCTCTCCATCCCTCCCTCTCTCTATCTCTCTCTCTCTCTCTCGCTCTCGCTCTCTCTCGCTCTCTCTCTCTCTCCCTCCCTCCCCCCCTCTCTCTCTGTCTCTCTCTCTCGCTCGCTCCCTCCCCTCTCTCTGTCTCTCTCGCGCTCTCTATATATATCTCTCTCTCGCTCTCTCTCTTTTTCCCTCCCCCTCTCTGTCTCTCTCTCCCTGTCTCTCTCTCCCCTATCTCTCTCTGTCTCTCTCTCTCGCTGTGTCCCTCTCTGTCTCTCTGTCTGTCTGTCTGTCTCTCTCTCTCTCTCGTTCTTTCTCTCTCCCTCCCCCTCTCTCTGTCTTTCTCTCTCCCCTCTATCTGTCTCTCTCTCTGCCCCCCCCTCTCTCTCTCTCTTTCTCTGTCCCTCTCTGTCTCTATATCTCTGTCTCTGTCTCTCTGTCTATCTCCCTCCCTCAGTGACTATATAGTTATAATATAGTTATAATGTGTTGGCGTTTTTGGCTGTCGGCTGCATCTAGATTCTAGGCATATGGCTATGCTATGTTAATCCTAGTGATAGTTGCTCCATCTAACATGCCTAGGAATCACCAATTAGCGACCGGAGTCTGCCCTGGTCAACATTTCTAATTAAATAAATTAGTCTTGATCCCATAATTGTGACTTGTTTCCTTTCAGCTGCATTTAGCCTTAGCAACATCATATTCTACCTTTCGAATGTTTTGTCTTTTTAAAGTCTTTCTTCCATATCATTGAGCGTATAAGATGTTTTTTCTTTATACTGGTCACTTGTTTATTATCTTTGCCTACACTGTTTAAAGATAAATGCTATTCCCTTGAATATGATGTTGGCAATACCTATAAACAAGATTATTCATCAACAATAGTATAAGAATGAGCTTTTCCAAAACCCCAGTTTTCGTCTTTCTGTTCTTGGTCTATGTACACACAGAACATTTTATACATAATCAGGTTGTAACCCATCATTTAAGTCGTCTCTCATCCTCCTTCTTACAGGTAATGTTTCTATAAATCCTTGACCAAAAAAAAAACGCTTTGCCACTAAAAATCTTGGATCTGTCCATTATAAGTGTGCTGCCCTTTCTCATCTGGTATCATCTAAGCACCATAGACATTTTAGACATGGCTATCAGCTTCAGATACATCAGCCTGTCTTGCTTACATTTCTCCATATTAATGTTGTCTATACCATCACCCCCGCCATTCAGATAGGGGTGGTGGAGTCGCCTTTCTTGTACATGAAACATATAAAGTAGAACTCGCTGGCTGGGGAGACTAGTGTGTCAGCTGATTTTTTATATTTTTTTCTTCATAACATGCTAGGATATACTGAACTAAATATCAACACCACAAAAAAATCACCCGACACTAAAGTCATATTTCGCCAATCCATCCTTTAAAAATGCTGTGCTTTTGGAAATCATCTATAACTAAATCATCAACTTAAACCAGCAAATATCAGTGTTAACGAAGTTTATCTTGCATTTGATACGAACAGAAATTGGCTATTATATCGGCAAAATTTAGGGGACATGTCAATATTAAAAATGGCCATTATGTTTGAGTCAACAATACATAAAACGCCAGTGACAAACTGTACATTTCAACAAAAAAAAACAAGCATTTGTTGAGATTTGTTAAAATATGGTTTGAGAAAAACTAAAACACTCACGACGTTGCAATTTTGCTTATGAACGCATCTGACGTGCACGCAGCGTGACGCAGCAGTAAATTACGATTGGTTAAGTGTTTGTATCAAAAATACACTGCGACTTTAGGCTCTCGTTCAACTTTTGCTTAATTCATTCACGGTGGTGTAGCAGACATAATTGGTTCATGTTAACCAAAATCTGCGATAATCAGTTACACTGTCATATTTATATATATATATATATATATATGTCATTTATTCCTTTGGGGATTTCCTCAAAACGATTAAACTTTGTTTTTTAAAAATAACAACTAACCATGTGCAACTAAAATCAAGAATATCACGGCAGTAGTTTACTCAGAATGTGTTCTAAAAGTGGGAGATTCCGGTCACTTTTTCCATTGAACGAAGGCTGACTTGTCAACCAGCGCGACCGATAAGCGCATGAATAGTTTTATGAAAATCGTGTAATGTAGACTACGCGTGACGTATTAAGTGATGCACACCCACTGAACCAACGCAAAGTCTCAAACAAAAGTGCTGTTATTCAGAAAGAGGACTAGTTTAGTAAACAAGGCCAAGTTATATTACATAATTTGAGTTTGGACGCAAACAGCATGGCCATATCCTATGGACAAGTATAGACATAGGTATATACAAATATATTTTGATTTTGCGAGACACACATCACGTAGGGTTATTTAACAGTATGACGCAGCCACTCGTCACGTAGGGTTATCTAACAGTATGGCGCAGCCACTCGTCAAGTAGGGTTATCTAACAGTATGGCGCAGCCACTCGTCACGTAGGGTTATCTAACAGTATGGCGCAGCCACTCGTCACGTAGGGTTATCTAACAGT
>BSQZ01000085.1:1517500-1535000 GCA_033239005.1 Lamellibrachia satsuma | reverse complement strand
CAATTACTGCACTATTATCTAACATAACATCCATCACTGTCTCATAACAGGTGCTCGTTTATGTAGCTAGGTCAACTGTAGCAACGACGCGTGAACTAAATTGTTCATGCTTCGAAACGGCATCAAGAAGTTTCGAACGTGGGTGGTCTCGATTGAGAGACCGATGTTCCAACCACTGCGCCACTTCGCTCCACAGATCACATTCACGCGGTATTTGAATATGCAATCCATTAGTCCGGGCGAGAAACGGGAGTGTCGTTGTGTCTTAAGTCACACGCACCAAGCTCACACACACGACATGACGTCACAACGGAAGTCTGTAAAGTAAACTACACAGCAAGACGACGTCTGTGGTGAGATTGATGCGTGTGCAACAGAGATAGCCCAGCGTGCGCTCTCTATACTCTCCCGGGTTTATCACTCACACTGCTTCTGTGGAAGGACGTGCTCTGGCACAGATCTACCTACACCTGTCTTGACCGAACAGCGCCACTAGTCGCCGTGCTCTGGCACAGATCTACCTACACCTGTCTTGACCGAACAGCGCGACTAGTCGCCGTGCTCTGGCACATATCTACCTACACCTGTCTTGACCGAACAGCGCGACTAGTCGCTGAATGACGCATCAACCAAAGACATGTTTAGCGACCTAGAACTGTTGACACAACAACAACAGAAATCGAGGCAGATGTGTAGAAAACCTATCTCCGACATGTTTTACCTAAATTATAATACTAACTGTGGAATATCACTAGATTTGTTGACGACAATAGGAACGACGTACACAATTAGGCGCTGACTGTCTAGTGACTACACTAATATATTCTCACCGCTTTATTTGTTATTCATTCCAACTATTTGCGGCTAGTGCAACAAAATAAAAATATATGCTTGCAAATGTTTATATTACAAATATAGCGTCTTCTTACTTCCTTATTACAAATATAGCGTCTTCTTACTTCCATGCAATTATCTATAACACTTGGTTGATTCAATGGTACACTCGCTGGACCATCAACAGACGGGTCAACTCTCTGTCATTCGTACGTACGTACAAAGTATTATATTGATGTCAATATTCGTACGTACGTACAAAGTATTATATTGATGTCAATATTGAAGTGTATATGTATATGCAGGGATCAGTATTAGGCCCTATACTGTTTTTAATATATATAAATGATTTGGAGGATGACATATCTAGCAAAGTACTCAAATTTGCAGATGACACAAAAGTATTCAGAAAGGTTACTAATGATACAGATAACCAAAGTTTACAAGATGATCTGGAAAAATTAGTTAAATGGTCAGAAAAATGGCAAATGTTATTCAATTTTGGGAAGTGTAAATGTATACACATAGGACATGGAAATATGGACGAGGAATATAAAATGGGGGATGCTGTACTAGGTAGAACCACACAAGAAAAGGATTTAGGAGTAACATTTAATGCTGACATGAAAGTTTCAGAGCAATGTGGGATTGCTGCTTCGAAAGGAAATCAAATTCTAGGGCTAATTAGGAGAACTATCACGTATAAGGAGAAACATCTAATTGTACCCCTGTACAAAGCAATAGTTAGACCACATTTGGAATATTGTATTCAAGCATGGAGGCCATATCGTAAAAAAGACATAGATAAGCTAGAAAGAATACAACGAAGAGCAACTAAGATGATTCCAGAATTAAGAGACCTTAGTTACGAAAGTCGCTTATTACAATGTGGTTTGACAACACTAGAGACCAGGAGACCAAGAGGAGACCAAATAGAAGTGTTTAAAATAGTGAACGGTTATGAGGATGTTGATAGGAATATGTTCTTCAAACTTAAAGAAGGCAGTAGAACCAGAGGACACAAAGCAGCATTAGTTAAGGAGCAGTGTAGGTTGGACATGAGAAAGTACTCTTTCTCACAGAGGGTGATAAATGAATGGAACAAACTGCCAAATGATTGTGTTAATGCTAGTAGTGTGAATATGTTTAAAAATATAATTGACAGATATCTGATAAGGGCGGGCTACACATAGATGAGAAAATTGTTGGACTCTCGATAAGCCAATGGCTTCCTTGTCCACTTGCCATCTGGAACTTGTTGTTCGAGATGGCAATCTTGTTAAATCTTGTTAAATCTTGTTAATTAGTCCAAGAATCAAACACCATTTAGTATTGTCATGAGGTCACCCTGTGTCTTGACTGAAATTATAACTATTTTATTTCTATGTGGAATTGACAATTAGAATTGGTACTTTTGAAGTGGAATTATAAGTTATATGCTATAATTGGTGTGTAATTATAATTGTTATATCGGTAATGTAATTGACCCATACTCTGATAACAAATGACATGAATTGATGACTCAATCAGATTAGCATTATATACATGACGTAAAAAAACATTGAACTTCTAGGATAAGCTTAGTTGCTCATGTTTGTATTCTTTTCAGTTTGTCAATGTTCTTATAGTATGTCGTCTGTGCTCGTGTGCAGTATTCTAATGGAAACGTTCTGTTCAAACTGTGAGCAACATTCAGAAGGATGTTATTCAAATGCTTAACAAAATACCAGTTCACATGTCCCATTCACATAATGATTTCAGGGGAATAGCATACATGTTTATGCTTTATGCAACGTACATGTAGTAGGGCAACATTGTGCTTGATATTTTCTAAGTACTAAGCAAAATTATCCTCCTGTGCACTGTGGCATAAGGACAAGATGATAAAAAAATGCACTTTTGTGAATATATATATATATATATATATATATATATATATATATATATATATATATATATATATATATATATAATTTCAATAATTCATACATGATCAAGAGTGTTATGAATGAAAGTAATGCGATCATTTTATAATGTTATTACGTTTTGTAAGACATATACATTTCAGTGTCAGCCACGTGAAAACATTTGTCATTGGCAACCCTTACTTGCGACAAATTCCTAACGTATATATTGTAATAGACAACGCACGGCAATAATGCGCCTGGGCGATAATGGGTGATAGTGGGAATGGGCACGAATGCGAAGAACAAATTAATACACTAATCATCCGGTTCTGTTTGATTCTTTTTAAATTTAGATACTACATTTCACAAAGAATATGTTGGATTTTCAATATGGTTTATATCTCTAACGATTAATGAGTATTTTGCAATTTGATTTTGTTTGCGAAAACACGTGCGCTTGTTTTTGTCAAGTTCGACTTCCGAAATCTAATCACACAAATCCTGAAAATAATGACGATTGCGACAGTTTGTTTCCCTCTTTATAAATAAATCAATGTACAGCCACGTACCTATATAAATTATAAGACATTATAAATAAGTCAATGTACAGCCACGTACCTATATAAATTATAAGACATTATAAATAAGTCAATGTACAGCCACGTACCTATACAAATTATAAGACATTATAAATAAATCAATGTACAGCCACGTACCTATATAAATTATAAGACATTATAAATAAATCAATGTACAGCCACGTACCTATATAAATTATAAGACATTATAAATAAATCAATGTACAGCCACGTACCTATATAAATTATAAGACATTATAAATAAATCAATGTACAGCCACGTACCTATATAAATTATAAGACATTATAAATAAATCAATGTACAGCCACGTACCTATATAAATTATAAGACATTATAAATTCATAGCACGCTGCAGTTACACGTGAGCCCGTTAAACTAACCAAGTAGGCGGAGCTTTAAGCTGCTTAACATGTAAACATCTACTGCGCATGACACGTCTGTCAACCTTCTCTAATGCACAGGCTTACAACGTAATAATTAACTTGTCTCTGTAAATAGATACGTTATTTCTTTTTCTTAGTCAAGTTTGCTTTGTTTTCTTCGACGGGTTACAAGCGCATGGGTGTTGTCATCGGCCGCGGTCTGCGAGGCGACCAGATGTGAGGCAGTTGGGCCTGCGCGGGGCGACGTCGAATGACTGATAATGTCAGTCATTTTGATGGTGATAGGTTGACATGTGTGCGACAACGTTGCCATCTGTTGTATGCATCAGACTGTGGCTGTTGCATCGATATCGAGACGCTGTGCTCGATTAATTATATCCCGTTAGTGAACGCTTGTGTGCATGCATGCATGCATGCATACATGCATGTAAGCATGCACGAACAGGTATATGAATACATGACTATGTATGCGGGTGTACATTTCGTGTTTTGCAAGTAATTTGCTATGCGTTTTGACGGGTACAGAAAGCTTTGCACAGTCGTGGTTCCTAAGTGTAATGGCAATGTGGACAATTTGGTATAACGAGTAGCGCCTCAGGTGGATAGTTTGACAACAACTGTAAAACCTGTCTCGGACGGCGTCTGTTTTCGGCGACCACCAGTCTTGGGCGATCAAAATACTAGTCACGGAACGATTCCAAAAGTAATGCACATGCAATAAGGGACCACCTATAAAACACATGCAATAAGGGACCACCTATAAAACACATACAATAAGGGACCACCTATAAAACACATGCAATAAGGGACCACCTATAAAACACATGCAATAAGGGACCACCTATAAAACTCATGCAATAAGGGACCACCTATAAAACACATGCAATAAGGGACCACCACAAAACTCGACCATCGTCCACATACATTAAAGTACTATGTTGACGACAATACGATTTTTACGCAAATAAAAGTAGGCCCTGAAAGACTACTGTTTTATAACTATTTGCGGATAGTGCACCATGACAACAAGATATGCACGTTATGTTCACCCGATAGGAGCGGACGGAAAACGTAGATAGCCGAAAGTCGATGGAGAAAATTAGATCGCTAACATTATTTTTTTTTAGAAACACACGTGTTATTTTACGTTGAAGCCTTTGTTAATACTTGCCGGTTGTTGCACCGGTAATACAAATGCGATAACGGACAGCGCAACGTGGTGTTATCTTTCTCAACATCCTGTCTTGTATGACCACCTGTCTTTAGAGAACACGTTAGCTGCACAGAATGGGCGGTCTCCTATGACAGGTCCTACAGCAACGGTGGGACAGATAACTATTTATTTTCCCATTGGCGAGAATGGTACTGCTTTTTAATGCTTTTTACAAAATTATATTTTTAATATTCTGAAAATAATCTATGGCAATATTTATTATTTCAACAACCTGCGGGGCAAAATTATTCTCTTAGTTTTTGTCTCCAGAAAATCAACATATAAGATACTCCCTTTGAAATTACACCATGTCTTCATGCGCAAGATACCCTACCGTCTCTGACACAAGAGACCCTACAGTCACTGACACAAGATACCCTACAGTCACTGACACAAGATACCCTACAGTCACTGACACAATATACCCTACATTTACTGACACAAGAGACCCTGCAGTCACTGACACAAGATACCCTACAGTCACTGACACAAGATACCATACAGTCATTGACACAATATACCCTACAATTACTGACACAAGAGACCTTACAGTCACTGACACAAGATACCCTACAGTCTCTGACACAAGATACCCTACAGTCCCTGACACAAGAGACCCTAAAGTCACTGACACAAGAGACCCTACAGTCACTGACACAAGAGACCCTAAAGTCACTGACACAAGAGACCCTACAGTCACTGACACAAGAGACCCTACAGTCACTGACACAATATACCCTACAGTCTCTGACACAAGAGACCCTACAGTCACTGACACAAGATACCCTACAGTCACTGACACAAGAGACCCTACAGTCACTGACACAAGAGACCCTACAGTCACTGACACAAGAGACCCTACAGTCAATGACACAAGATACCCTACAGCCACTGACACAAGAGACCCTACAGTCAATGACACAAGATACCCTACAGTCACTGACACAATATACCCTACAGTTACTGGTACAAGAGACCCTACAGTCACTGACACAAGATACCCTACAGTCAGTGACACAAGATACCCTACAGTCACTGACACAAGAGATCCTACAGTTACTGCCACAAGAGACCCTACAGTCACTGACACAAGATACCCTACAGTCAGTGACACAAGATACCCTACAGTCACTTACACAAGAGACCCTACAGTCGGTGACACAAGAGACCCTACAGTCACTGACACAAGAGACCCTACAGTCACTGACACAAGATACCCTACATTCACTGGAAATGCACAAGTTGACAGCCAGCCACTTGAAATGTTGATATGGGAACAACAAATGTGTCGTGGTCATCAAATATGGCCACAATCTCTGTTCCCAAAAAATACAGGCAGCAACGAATTGCCAAAAGGCGATACCGTCGTAAAATCACTGAAACGGTGAAATAGTTACCCCACCTAGCGATCATGTTTCAAACCTATATTCGACGCACGGCGTGAGTTATTTCCAATCGCGTCAGTGGCTAATGTCCGTATCAAATCGACAACACCGAATCACATGCAGTCGAGCGTCAGACTAGACTGGCAGTTAGCTGACGCACTGAACTTGGTGACTTGTGTTGTATTTACATTGGACATGTACGGCGTCGAAGGTGCCAGAACGTCTTGGCGAGCACGTATTTCAAAGGTTGATATCGGGCGACACATTGACGCGGTTACCGAAGCGAAGGACATCAACGTGTCGGTCATTGAGTTGCTAAATACGACGACAATTGACTTCAACGTGTATGAACGCGTTCAGCCGCGTTCATGGGAGTGTCTCAATTGAAGGTCGATCGTGCTCACATGTTAGGCAACTTACGTGTCAGCATGTCAATGCGTGGCCGACTTTATTGTTTAGTGCGTTTTAGTATTGATCTGCAAACTGTTAGTTTAGTACGTGTTTCATAGTTCCGTATTACATGAAATTACACGAAGCCGTTATGTAAAATACCAAACATTTATAGTTGGCTTCATTTAATATTAAATGACAAATATACATATAAGCATCAGCGTGGTTGAGAAACAATGTCCATGAACAAGTTATACAGTCCCTAATCTACCTGTAGACGGGTCCGTATCGTGGCCGGGGCAAGGGGGCATGCCCTGTGCAGACCGGTGTGCCCCTCCGTGTGGCGAGGTGATCAGTAGAATACTGCTACATTATAATTGTGTAATGTTCTCTTTATCGACAACCTGCTTCATGCAGAGGTTGATCTTCTTGAGCCTCCCAATTGACTGCACCATGCTGGGATGACTGATGTGGCGTCAGGTTCAATCAGGTCTTTATGTCAACAACAACAACAACACAAAACAACAAATATCCAAACATGAAATATAAACCACAGTCTTGATGTTGAAAAGGGCAAGAAGAAGTGTGTCATTGATAACACTTGCCCAATTATACGATGCGAACGTACTCACGTAAAACTCCCCGCGGTGACACGCCAGATGTGGTCTTGCTGGATGCAGTGAAACAAGTGGTCATTCCTGGGAGATCCATTTATCGAGTTGCTCTGAACACAGACATGCCCCATCATGCGCTCGCAAGATATGTCAAGATGTATTTAAACGGCCAAGGTATATATGAATTGAACATGAACAAAGAAAACGAAGAAAATTAACGTATCGATTATTAAAAAAAAATCAGCAACCAAGAAAGTAGCATTTGTACATGCTTTGCGGAAAGAAAAGATTGTGTCACCGTCCTGGCGTTAGAAAAGGACATATCACATCTCCACGTCTGCATCTTACAATGTTCGCTTGCATCAATGCACCTAAAAATATCACTCCGCTAATCTTCATTTTCCCACGTGTCCACTTTCAAGAACACGTGCTCAAGGAGCAGTTGGAGTTGCAAATAAGTTAGGGTGGACGAACAGTGACCGCGTTGTATTTGGGTCATTCAAACGATGTTACAACTCAGCGTGCAACGCATGGATGCTGAACCTGGCAAACCACTCACGATTTAAAACGTGAATGATAGCGACTTCCGGAATCTTGGTGCAGCAGCGACTCAAAATTGGTGTAGAGCATTGATAGACTCTGGAATATCGAATAGAATAAGTATTACTATTGCATATATAGTATACATAAACGTATCATAGTTATATATTAGCAAACAGTTTTTGTTAATTATTAGTCAGAGTCAGGATTTTAGAGTAAATTAGTTCCGGACTCCGCAGGGAAGTCAGTTAGCTTTAATATGGTTGTTTACCATTCGAAAACAGTGGAATATTGGTGAGAATAAGTATTACTATTACACATATACTATATACACAAACTTCTTATAGACATATATTAAGAAACTGTTCTGGTTAACTGAGGCAGTATTTTTCCCGGACTCAAATTCATCGAGCGATAATTGGGAGTTTGTTTACAGGTCGTAAATTAAACTGGTGTACCAAACTATCGTATACATTGTTAAATATATATTAGATCTAGTGATACATTTACATAAATTACATACATCAGGTAATATCTGATATAGTTGTAGTAAACGATTTCGGTAAAAAGAAATTGTCAGCAGGATTTTAGCGTAAGTTTGTTTACACTGACTTCGTTGTTTTGTTTACACAGTGTTCTCCGTATTAGCTAGGTGGCAGGCTTTTCTCTTTGCTCATGCGAGCTTAGTAGAAAAGACATATTTAACAAGTATATTAGTCTAAAGTGTTCTTTTGAACACAAAAACAGCCTTATTCAAGGCTAACGTAGCAATTAGATTAAGTATAAATTTTGTGATGGCGCCGTGCAAACGGCATTTAAAGGCCACTAGGCATTTAATATGCAGTAGTTGTAGCAACTGGGTGGACTTCGTCAAGTCCGGATGTGAGAAGTCCTGGGCTGAGGTTCAGGCGGATAGTTTTAGTTTTGAGAGTAGGGGATGTACGAGGATGAAGGAACTTGAAGTGGAGTTAGAACAGCTGAAGCTGCTCGTTGTGGCAGTCGTGGGAAGGGAGCAGGTGGTTTGTGCCAGTGGTTCTGGTGAGGGGGACAGTGGATAAAGTGGGGGAAGTCGACGAGAGAGATGCTAGGGTGAATTCACCTCAACCTGGGAGGAGGTTGAGAGGAGGTAAGGTGACAGGTCGTAGGGAGACGGGACGGAAGGAGACGGGACATAGGGAGACAGGACGAAAGGAGACGAGAAGGAAAGAAATGGGAGGGAAGACAAATGGACCGAAGGAAAGGGGAGTGGGGGAGACAGTAGCGAAGGAGTCGGGGGGGGGGAGGAGACGATAGTTAAGGCGATGGGAGTGAGGGAGACGGGAGGGAAGGCGACGGGAGCACAAGTTAGCCAGGAGACGGGAGGGAAAGATGAAATATTGATGCGTGAGAGAGAGCCTGACAACAGTCTGCCACCAAGGCTGCAGCACAGACTGTGATGGAGGGGATCCATCGGAAGAGCTATTTTGAGGCAGTGATAGAGGGGATGAGAAAGAGAGCGAGGGTGTTTGTGGGGACTCAATAGTTAGAAAGACCGAGAGTCTTAAACGAGGGAGAGGACGTTGTAGTTTGCTTGCCTGGGGCCAAAATTGAGGCAATAACTGAGAGGGTAGAAAACATCGTGGGTTCGGGCAAGGGTGGACCTGTTTTAGTACACGTAGGGACAAATAACGTAGAGAGGGAGGGTACAACTGCCATAGTTAGGAAATACAGGAATTTGGTCAGAACACTAAAGCAGACGCGGTTTGAGCAGGTAATACTGTCAGGGATTCTACCAGTAATAGGAAGGAAGGGGTCATAGATATATATGTATGCCTGGGGATGGCAATTAACATGCTAGCCGAGAAGCTATGTAGGGAAGAGGAAGTGGGTTTTGTGGATTTTGGGGACGTTTTATTGGAAGGGCTGGTATGTACATGAAGGACGGGCTGCATCTAAGTGGAAAGGGGCAGCAGTATTTGCGGATGGACTAGCAGGAGCAGTAGACAGTGGCATGGGTAGAAAAACGAATATTTTTGGTAGTCTACATTATTTAAACTAGAAGCGCAGGGGGGTTACTTAGAGATGCCTCAAGCAGGACAAGAGGTCACTAGTACAGATAAACCAATAACAAAATGTCCGAAAAACATGTCTGAAGCAGGTTATAGATGCGTGTGTTTAAATGCTAGGAGTATAATAAATAAGAAAAACGAATTAAACATTATGGTAGAAGATATTGATCCTCACATAATTAGTATAACAGAATCATGGGCCAACAAAGATATTACAGATGCTGAATTAGGATTGACAGGATACGTAATGTTTAGGAGAGATCGAATAGGAAGAAGGGGAGGGGGGGTTATTTTATATGTTAAAGAATCTATTCAGGCTGATGGAATAAAATTAGAAAGCGAAGCAGATTACGATGCAGCTGTTTGGTGCAAAATAGTTTCAGGGAATTCAAAAATAAATATTGGATTAGTTTACCGAAGTCCAAACATAAACGAAGAGAATAACATAAAAATACAAAATGCTATAAAGGAAGTTAGTAAAGGGGAATGTATCATAATGGGAGATTTTAACCATGGACACATACAATGGAAATCTCTAGAGAGTACAGGGGGTGATGACCAACAATTTTTATTTTTAATTCAGGAGAGCTTCCTTACTCAGCACGTGCTAGAACCAACCATGGGAGAAAATGTATAGTTTTATCATCACAAAAAGAATTAGTGGACAATGTAAAAATACATGAACCATTGGGTAACAGTGACCCTTGAAAAAACAAGGAAAACGGTCTAGAAAGAAACACGTGTGATAAGAAACTATTAAAAAAATAGTGTTTAAGCAAACTATGTTTATAGACGTACCAGAAAGGATGAAGACTATGTAAATTACAAAGAGGCACTTAACTTAGCTACAACTGAAATTAGAAAATCTAAAAGAACCTTTGAAAAAAAATTGGCAGGTAATATAAAAAATGACAGCAAGAGTTGCTATGCTTATGTAAGGAGTAAATAGAACGTTCGAGATAAGGTCGGACCACTGGAAAACAAAAGGGGAAACGTAATTTCAGAGGGGTTTCAAATGGCAGAGGTCCTGAATGAGTATTTCAGCTCAGTATTTACCACAGAAGATATCAGCTCACTTCCAGTTCCATTTACTAAATTTGAGGGAGGGTATAAAGTCGCTTATTACAATGTGGTTTGACAACACTAGAGACCAGGAGACTACGAGGAGACCAAATAGAAGTATTTAAAATAGTGAACGGTTATGAGGATGTTGATAGGAATATGTGTTTCAAACTTAAAGAAGGCAGTAGAACCAGAGGACACAAGGCAGCATTAGTTAAGGAGCAGTGTAGGTTGGACATGAGAAAGTACTCTTTCTCACAGAGGGTGATAAATGAATGGAACAAACTGCCAAATGATTGTGTTAATGCTAGTAGTGTGAATATGTTTAAAAATAGAATTGACAGATATTTGATAAGGGTGGGCTACACATAGATGAGAAAATTGTTGGACTCTCGATAAGCCAATGGATTCCTTGTCCACTTTGCCATCTGGAACTTGTTGTTTGGGATGGCAATATTGTTGAATCTTGTAAAACATCGCTGCTATCTCGGAGTGTGCATATCCCAATGTGTTTGTGGCAGCATACATTCACTTGGGATTTCGAGTAAGTGGTGTGTTCCCCTTCAACACAGATGTCTTTTGTGAGGATGAATTTCTTGCGTCTACGGTGACAGGACAACCTGCACCGGGTGAAAATGAACGGTCTCCTTCTGTCCCGTTGCAGTAAAATACGACACCACCTCCTAGACCACTACAGCAAACAGCACCAGGTGAATTTGAACCGCCTCCTTCTGTCCCGTTGCAGTAACAGACATCACCACCTCCTGTCCCGCAGTAGTTGCACACAACACCGCCTCCTAGACCATTACAGCAAACAGCGCCGTATCATATCCCTCGGCATATGACAGGCCATCAACACCGACAGATTCGTTGCAGTACTCGCCAAGTGACGTCAGACCTTATACGAAATTAAAGCCACGAACACAACATGTGAAAGGAAGAAAACGTGATCGATCGTGAATTTGGACAGACGCACCTAAGAAACAACAACTCACTGAAGACATGCTGAATCAGAATAGGCCTAAATCACCGAATATTACAAAGAAAAATCATGTAGACAAATAGAAGTTCGGCTCCAATCAGATTCATGATGCAGACGAAGTAGTGGCAGACCTACCGATGATAGACAGTGGTGATGAAATGAATTTATGGTGAAATTTGCGTCTAAGAAGGCCATACGCCACGATGTGGGCATGATTGTTAAACCAACAGATACATTTGTTGACGAGTTGTAAGTTACCTTTCTGAAATGTAGCAAGAATGATGTTACTGCGAGACGCCCGCACAAAATGGGGGTGTTTAGTGTTCACTTATCTCACCAACGATGCACCGTTGTGGGAATACGCACACAGTGTAGGGCATATATAGCCTACGGAATAGGCTTACGGGGCATGATTTTTAACAATGAAAGTGTTTGAAAGACAAATTGTGTAATTAGTTGCCTGTCGCTAGAAACTTAAACGTATAAAAAACAAATTTTACGAATTAGATAAGTTACACAATGATAACTAGTCTTAATAGTTTGGTACATCAAACAGTTAGTGCCCACGGTATGTGATATCACTTAATATCATATGTGAAAATATTGTCCCACGTACATGTTACCCAACGAATGGGGTACCATGTTAATATATTTTATGTAAAATATTTTGTTTGAACCTCAGCTCGACTTTTCTATATGATATGTCAACCAACAATACAAATTATGGTGGAGACTAACTTACAATTTTTCATCGTATGATGTTATATATATTTTGGCACTGGTGGAATAAAAAAACGTGCAAGGTGCCCCGGTCTCCCATACAGCTATAAATAATCTGCTTACAAAACTGATAATGGTCATCCTTCTGTAATTATTTGCATCTGATAAAAACCTTAATTGGCTTAATAACTTGGCTTAATAAATGTACGCTTTCCTTATCTAGGAATAAAAGCATTATTTTAAGACCAAATTGAACAATGCTGTAATTGCTGGTACCATCTTAGAAGTGGAATCGTTAAAACATTAATCAATTATTACATCATAACTAGTTGTTTTTTTTAAACTAAGTGTAGCTTTTAATATATCTTCGTCAGTAAATGGATCATTAATTAAGTTAATGTCTTCATAAGTTAATATGAACTGATTGGCCGTGAAGGACTTGACTAAATTGTGTTAACCACCGCTCTTTCCGGTCCTCTTCAGCTTTGATGGTTTCTACAGTATTCAGCCCTGTTCTTCTCGTGATCTCATCCACCGGGTCACTGTGTCGCCATACAGCACACATCATGCTTTTAACCCCAAACGTAACACTCCCTTATTCCATGCATTGTGGCAAAATACTCGGGCTTCCTCTCCACCACTAGTCTAAAAAATCGACAGTTGTTTTGGATTGTACTTGGCGCCAAATCGTTTGTTTTCGTTTTAATGATGTTTAAAACAAACAACGTTCTATAATCATGACTATAGCAACATAGTGCAAACATTGGAGTATTACCCGCATGTATTAAGTGAAAGGATAAAGAGTCGGCGCCACCTTCATTATATCTAACTGTGATGTATACATACGTGTTTGGATTATGTAAAGAAATATGAAGAAACAACGAAGAATGAAATACTCGCCCATCCCTTATCATCCCTTATCATCCCTTATCATCCCTTATCATCCCTTATCTCCCATGTTCGAGCGGCGTCATATGTATTAAAGCCATGGTGACATTATAACGAATTATATATATATATATATATATATGATGCCGCTCAAGTCATTGATATATATATATATATATATATATATATATATATATATATATATATATATATATATATATATATATATATATATATATATATATATATATATATATATATATATATATATATATATATATATATATATATATATATATATATATATGATGCCACTCTGTTATGACAGGTCTTTCGTCTACTACTTAACACAATCCGTAACTAAATTCCAATAAGTTTTAGGATCTGTAAGACTCCTAATCTCTTTTTCAACATAAAACTTCACTTACATTGAAAATGAGCTTTCGAAATGCACTATTTAAATACGTTGAAGATTGATGTAATAATTAATTCATGTCTTAGCGATTCAACTTTTAGGACGGTACCAGCATTTACAGCATTGTTCAATTAGTTCTTAGAATTAGGTGTTATTCCTAAGTCATGAAAGTGTGAATTTATTAAGCCAATTTATAACAATAAAGGTTCTTTTGCAGATACAAATAATTATAGGAGGATACCCATTAAAATAACATGTTAAAATAATATTTATATATAATAAATATCATCGGAGAAAACAGGCAAGATAACATATGTGTTCAAAGGCTTAATAGAGATGAAAAGATCAAAAGGTAAATAAAGTACTACACTTTTATTAATTACAGTACATACTGAACTACACCTTTACTGAATATAATAAATACAGAACTACACCTTTCTTGATTACAGTAACCACTGTAATTCACCTTTATTGATTACAGTAAATATTTTACTTCACCTTTATTGATTACAGTACATACTGTACTACACTTTATTGATTACAGTGAATCTTGAAATACACCTTTATTGATTACAGTAAATACTGAAGTATACCTTTATTATTTACAGTAAATACTCTACCTCACATGTGTTGATTACAGTAACTGTAATATTCTTCACATTTATTGATTACAATAAAATACTGAACTACGCCTTTATTGATTACAGCAAATATTGTACTTCACTTCATTGATTACAGTAAAGTTTATTCCTGTACCTGCCCTGTATATTAATATATTAAACCGCAATATCAATTGTAAAGTGTTAAATGTAATATACAATATCATACTTATGCCAGGATTCGATTTGTTGGCTAATTTCCTTTCAAATTAATTTTGGAAAAATCAAACATAACTAGTATCCATTGCAACATGCTAGCTCGTTTGTGCAACTTTTGTATGTAGTCTTTGTATATCATTAAGCAACTTATTAATGTACTTAATATTTGGTCAAATATTAATTGAAATAAAAATGAAAACGCTTCAAACTGAAGAATTTCGCCCATCGTGAAATCGGTGAGAGGATAGATGGTCTGACTTGATCCGTATAGTGTCTACCATTTCGGATGTTCACTATTTTGAGCCTTACCAGATCTAACGACGAAAGTAAATTCTTCTGATGATTTGACAAAAAATAGGCAATTTTATATTACATCGTTTGCGGGTGTTAAATAAACTATTTACACACTACATATTAGGAACGAACCGGTTTTGCGATTGCCTAGATAAAGTGAGGATGGAGTTTTAGAGACATAGAAAGTTTTTTATGAATTCTTACAATGGCTTGACTATGATTTTTAATAACATTATCGACAAACTTCAGACTACAGTGGCATCTTATACAGTGTTCCTGGCGTAATCAGCGAGTTTTCGAATAACACATGATAATTTTAGTAGTAAGGACTTTGACAATATATTATATGACAACATATAAAATGGTGCATTCAACCAGCTCCACAACTGATGACACATCAGTCATCTCAGCATGGAACATTCGACCAGCTCCTGTTGGACCCAATCTTGCAAAAGAAATTACTCTACCTAAAAAAGGATGTATCTATTTTTGATTATTTGGGAAAAGAACTTGATAAAAGCATGTTTCTAAGTCATGTTGATGACCAAGACATTGCTAGAACTGTTCAACATGTTAAGAGCAAAATGTCAACAGATTGTAATGATTTAAACATGAGCATGGTTAAGAAAATTATTGTTCGTATTATAAAAACGTTTGAAGCACATATGTAATGTTTCTTTTAATATTGGAATATTTCCAAATCAAATGAAAACAGCTAAAGTTATTCCCATTTATAAGTCTGGTGAGAAGGGTATGTTTACATATTACATATTTATTATTTTCTTTGCTGCCCCAATTCTCAAAAATCCTGGAGAAATGATACAGTGATAAGTTAGATAGTTTTCTATATAAATATAATATACTCAGTCAATATGGATTTGGATCAAACATAACAACAACATCACATGCCTTAATAGAACTGGTTGAATAAATTACTGCTTTTCTTGATAATAATAAATATGACATTGGCATATTTGTTGACCTTAAGAAAGCATTTATACCGTCAACCATAATATATTGGCAAGCAAATTATATTTTTTATGGCATTCATGGTGTTGCACATAAATGGATTATGCGATACTTGGAAAACATATGTCATTTTATTCACTATGATAATTGTGACTCAGAAGTACTCAACATATATTGTGGTGTATAACAAAGATGCGTTTTAGGTCCGAAGTTGTTTATTATCTACATAAATGATATTTGTAAAGCCAAACATTTCCAAGTTCATCTTATTTGCAGATGATACCAACGTGTTCTACAGTAATAGTGATATAGGTGATCTTGTCCGGTTGACAAATATTTAATTAGAAAAGTTACATATATGCTTTGCAGTAAACAGGCTATCTCTCAATATATCAAAGACACATTATATGTTTTTGGTAATCGTATTTTAAAAACACACGTCTCTATACATATAGGTAAGGAAGAAATTAGGAAGGTTGAATACACAACATTTTTAGGTGTTTTTACTGATAATAAATTAACGTTGAAAAAACACATTTCTATGATAAAATCTAAACTCTCTAAGAGTTGTGTCATAATGTATAGAGCCAACTTTGTCATTGACAAAGTGGAATGCTTATTTTATACCATTCTCTCTTTCTGCCATACATCATTTACTGCATCGAAGTATGGGGCAATACATACGCTAATAATTAGTATTGTTACAAACAAAGGTTGTGCGTTTAATTTGTAGAGCTAAGAGGTTAGACCACACTTCTGGTCTATTCTCCGAGTTACGTATCCTGAAAGTACCAGATATTGTGGAATTACGAACTGCATTTATTATGTACAAGGCAAATAACAATTTGCTACCAGTGAATGTATAAAAGTTGTTTACGTTGTACAAGTCTGTCTATGTAACCAGAGAAAGTCCCACTTTTAAACAAAATTATGCTCGTACCAGTTTAAAGAGAATGTGTATGTTACTATATTGTAAAAACGTTCATCGTTTAAAAAATACACTGCTAACATGTTGTAGTATGAACGTAACAGTTTGGCTGCATAAATATTGATTTATTGTAGCTACAAAAAAATATTGTTTTGTTTATGCTGGTCTTTATTACATGTTGTTATTCTTGAACTACGCTACGGTTACTATCTAGTCTAAATACTAATATTTCATCATTCATATTGAAATATAATCAGTTAAGTTGTAATCATGTATCTCGCATACTGTAATTATTTGCTTCTTGTTACATTTATGGTAATTGGGCAAGTGTTATCAATGACACACTTCTTCTTGCCCTTTTCAACATCAAGACTGTTGTTTAGATTTGATATTTGGCTATTGTTTGTGTTGTGTTGTTATTGTTGTTGTTGACATAAAGACCTGATTGAACCTGACGCCACATCAGTCATCCCAGCATGGTGCAGTCAATTGGGAGGCTCAAGAAGATCA
>BSQZ01000085.1:1472500-1512500 GCA_033239005.1 Lamellibrachia satsuma | reverse complement strand
GCACATGCTAATACAACAGGCTTAAAATCCCCTTTGTACTTTTAGCCTGTTTGTCACCAGATTATACTGGTGTAGGAGGCAGTGTGAGTTAAGCCACCTTACTTCTAATGAGAAAGACTCAGCTGGCAGCTTTTAGCAGTTAGCATTGTCAGTCAGGGCCACGTGGCATAGTCTCCTGACTGCATGAAAGGCATTCCATGGCTAACTGATGAATGGCCCTTTATGGACATCCTGGTGGCTTAAATAAAGATTTTATGGTAGCGTTAAAATATAATAAATAAAGTTATTATTATTATTTTGACACACTGTTTTCATTATGTTGTCTACATAAGCTGTCAGGAGTCAACCCTCGTGACCGCCTATTTAGTACTTCAATGCAAAACAGTTTATATTCGCCGTAAGGCTGCTTACAATTACCGGTTCCACCGCACTTCAAAAGACTCAAAAGCCTACTTCGTTATACTCTGCTTACTTCTTAATACTCATACATATTTATTATGTTAATATGCACTGCCTACTCCTTATGTAACAATCAATGATGTAACGACACACCTATAATGTTATTTTTTGTTTGGCACTTCAACAACAAAGTGCAGTCATTCCCATGTAACGGTTGACACAGTCCACACGTGCCACTGCCTCGTTCTTACGATAAACAGATAAAGCCGGGTATGTCGAAGTTGTCCTCGGAACGTTGGAAAGAATTTCTCTAATGGCCGGGAACTTCTTTGTAGTTCGCTCGCTCCTCATTGGACAGCTTCAAATGAGCATTCTAGCGAAATATAGGATAAGCAGTTAAAACAATAATGCACATTATCTAAAAGCAAATATATGACCGGCTCTTTCTTCTTTGACCACGACTTAGTTGACCACATCTGAAAATAAAAAAGTCAAAATTCAGTTCGAGGTGCTTAATCAATTATATTTTTAACTAGTTAAAATAATTTTTGCGAAAAATAAAAATACTCAGTATCCCCTGCAACAAGCTAGCTCGTTTGTTAAATAAAAAAACACAATATTAAATTAGTTAATTATTTAAGTCATATGAAAAACCATTTTTTATTACGTATCCTACAGGTGTTACATAAAGTATTCACACACTGTTCAAGAAACAGTTACTTTTACCTCTGCTGTTATTCAGAAGATGACGAAAAAAATGTGTCTTATATAAAGCGGTTTTCTAATGAGCTATAAATAGATAATTTATGGATACTTTCACAAAGAATCCATATACTTGGCCTTAGCTTGACCTTCTATTGACGTACGAGAATCCCGTGTGGTAATCTCGCTCACACAACATCCGGTTATATATAAACTTTGACAAGCACACGCGTTCTGACAAAAAGGTAAAAATTTCACACTTTTACATGGTTATTATCAAGTAACTTTAGTGATATACATATAAGAATGCATACAGACACGAAAAACATGTTTATTGCTCTGTTTATGGCGTTTTTTTGTAACGTATCACATTCCATGAAAATACTTATTTTCGCCTTACAACAGCAACAGCCAGATAGAAAAAAAATGTATGGCAATTGACTTTGCCTACACTATACAGGCAGTGCAAAAAGGCCAGACAAGAACGTCGACGTGTTTATGAAAGAGTCTGCGCGAGAGACGTTTGTAGTATATATGCGCGTTTCAAACCCCCTTTTGCGGAGGAAATTGCGGAGGAGATAAAGGCAACTCCTGTAGTAAAGTATAGATGGACTATGATCAGCTGTGAAAACAACAAGGGTTAAGAAGTGACGTAATAACCAGTGTTCAGCAGTGAAAACAAGGGTTAAGATGTGACGTGACAGCATAAGGGGTCGTCTCAAAAATTAAGGGGTTATCCCAAAAAATAATTAAGTTGCCGTCTCAAAATTAAGAGGTCGTCTAAAAAATAAAGCAACAAACACGGATGGATGGTGCACTTTTTTATTGACGAAAGCCTCTTTTGATATGTTGAAACCAGTCAAATACGTGACAGTCGTTAGCGACGAGATCGATGTCGAATATATCGACAAAGGTTCTCGACGGAGCCGTTACAACGAAGCAGTATATAAGCTAAAAAATATTGCCTGCAACCATTCGACAGAGGGCTCTGAAGTCTTTTGGAATTACAAGTCCTTTCGGAGCAGTGTTTGTTCATGAATGTGCGGAATGTCGCGTGCATTGGCGGCAGGCCGTACGAACAGAAGTATTCGCAGGTACAGGAAAACCATCGGTCGTCGTTGGCAGTCCATCTTTGGATACATGCACGTTGCAGCGCACATTGGGCATCTGTAGATCAGGTAAACAATATGTTGTTTTCTTGTGCATATTACATAGTCTACGATACAAGATCAGTGTGATGTATGCGCTATGTGTTTCTTTCTTCGTACATTGAATTTAATAATAAATACGAGCATATCTTTCAGGTAGACATCGACTTGACTGAACAGCGAATGCAACCAGTTATTCACTGGACCCACCGCGGCAGCCGGATCGAGATCGGCCCCGGTAGCAGAGGTCATCTTCGTTTTCACGATCACGTAAGTGTTGGCGAAATCCAGGTAATCGTTTCCCGCTCCGGGTAGTAAGAATTCGATCGGTCCACCCGAGTCAAGTGCAGCCATTGGTTGATGTTCCCACCATTGACTGCGAACGATACTGGTCTTGAGCCCTTCGCACGTTTGTTAATGCACGAACGCCATCGTCAAACACGTCGACTGTCCTGATTTACGATCGTGCGTTTTATACGTTGCCGTTTCGGCGGTCGCACGCCCGGAGGAGGAGTCAACAACAGTCCACTCAGCAGGTCCTTACCAGCCTACGTGACACGTCTTTTGGCGGCCGTTTTTATGTTATGACCGGTCATGACGTCATCGGCGATGTGCACACCAGTCCTCAACGCTCGTTTTCCCAACGCCACGGCGCCTCGTTTGATGAACGGCATGGCGCTACAGAGCAGACTGCCAAACACGCTTCCCAATCCGTGTCCCCGCTGCACACGAGCACCGACGAAGTAGGGCAGCGCGCCGCCCACCTGTCGAACGTAATGGTCGTTGTAATTCATTTCAGAACAGACCGGTCTTACGACGACGAAAATGAAGCATCACCGTCACTTTACCGCGTTCGAAGTGATCGGGTCGTCCGGTATGATCCCTTATATCGATCAGGATCGCACTGAATTGTTTGATCAGCAAGTGTATGTATTGGACGAAATCGAAATGTATCGAGGTCGTCATACAGTGCAGTCCATCCTCAACAGAGGCACGAGACTCGCCGACGATACGAGACTCCACGATGTCCGTGTAGACGTAGAGAGTATCGAACCCTTCATTCATGTCCATCACGGCGTCGCCTTCTTTACACGTCGGTCGATTTGACGGTGGTTGACGGACTGAGACCTAGCTGCTGGGCTCCTCGTCTGTGGAAGATATACTCATTGTCCGCCATGGTCGTCGGGCTGATGATGACAGACGGAGCGAGACCTAGCTGGTGGGCTCCTCGTCTGTGGAAGATGTACTCATTGTCCGCCACGGTCGTCGGGCTGATGATGACAGGCGGAGCGAGACCTAGCAGGAGTCCCAACGAACTCGAATGAGGTAAGTTAAATTCGGTATTCGGTGTCATGTGCAAAGTCACTTTTTGAGTGATGTCCCTGTAGCTCAGTTTCGTCTTTACCGTGTCCGTCGACATGTTCGTCAGGACCTTGTTAATGAGCTGTATCAACCGGGTAGTTCCGTAGTAATACCCAGCGTCGATCGTACCGCTAGACAGGACCTCTTTAGAGTCGTTTTAGCCGAGGTAGAACGTAGCGTCGGTCTCTCTGACGTTGTACCGATACTTTATCTCCACCAATCCGCATTCCCAGTCGCCATGCAGACTTATGCGTCGAGGTACGGCCGTTACGTATCGAGTCAACGTGTTTTCGGAATGCACCTCCATCGACGCATTGCCAGGTAATGTCAGGTCGAAATCAGTCGTCATTTCGTTTCACAGTCGGATTGGGCAGAAGGTAACCCAACGAACTGCTCAATAGTGCTGTCCACAGGGTAGAGTCGGCGTGACCAATGGTCAGATTGTAGATGCTGGCCACGATGATCGTGTACACGATGAGGACCTGACAGAGAAAAACGATATCCGCCTTGGGACAGTCGGCACCGAAGAGATGCCAACGAGCGTTACCGCTGTTGTGGACGTCGTGTGCGGCGTCCGTAACGTCGTCCTCTACGATGGTGGTGGTGGTCGTCTCATACTCGTCGTTGATCATTGTTTGAATGATGCATCGATCTATTGGAGGGGTACCCGAACCATTTCACCAACGCCTCTGTTCGCTTGCCCACCTTCCGCCGCGCAGCAGTGACTCGACGCGGTATATTTTATATTTCGGTACCGTCATTTTATGTAGTTCCGGTTCATAGAAGGACCCGTCCAGCATCTCTCCGAGATCGTCGGTCAACATGTACACTGGCGAATCGGAGGGATGAACCTCGTGTATGGTGAAGAACTCCTCGCTCCAATTCGCCATGTAGCCTTTCACGAAATGCTGCTTTGCTTTAATGATGCGCACGCGATCCGCCACTCGAAACTTTGGTACGCCCTGACCATCGGGACCGTACAGGCGCTGCCACACAAGCTCCTGGTTCGACGCGTTCACAGTCGACGGAGCCATGCCTATACTGCGATGGTAGGTGTCGTTGTACGATCGAAAGAAGTCTTGAAGGACGTCGATGTAGCGCGTTGTCTGATGCTTCGTAAAATATCACCACGTGCGTCTTTTCAAACTTTGATTGAACATTTCGACGATACTCGCCTTGGTTTCCTCGTTGTGACTGGAGAAGTGACGGATTCCGTACTTCTTCAACAGACCCTGAACGGAACGGTTCAGGAATTCGAGGCCTTCATATGTCTACAACGTCGTCGGGCAGTGGTCAACGAACAGGTTTTCCAGCGCCGTCACCTATGACGTCGCCGTCCGGTTTTTCAGTGGAACGAACCAGACAACCTTCGAGAAGACATCGATCACCGGGAGTAGAAACGTCGTACCGTCATTATCTTTGCTTCAGTCTCGACAAGTCAACGAGATCGGCCTGTCACTGTTGGTTGCGTCTTCCCAGGACGGTTTATACAAGGTGTACGCGTCCTGCTCGCTCAACCATTGTTCGACGGTTTTTTTGGCACGCGCGCTACGCGCCGCAAAGCGGCGACTCCGCCATAACTTCCCACCTTGTTTGCGTCGAAGTAGATGTTTTTGAAACGATTGTCGAGTGACGACAACATGCTCGTTGGGATTAAAGTATCTATCGTAGGCAAATATCTGATAATAAAGCTCCTCTTCCGTGATTGGTCGCGACATCTAAAAAACTAATTCCGCTGTCGACGTCGTCGTGACGTTGTTGTCGACGACTGATGACGAATGAACTGATGAGTACACTGACGTAGACAAGGATAGACAACGCCACGAAACAACGACGATTATTATAGAGCCACAGTGCATGGTATTACCAGCTCAGGAGTGGAAAGAGGAAGCGCACAAGCAAAATATGAGCGACGAAATCAGTGATAGTATAAAGCGCAATGCAAGTCGAACGTGCGGCACGCATCCGCTATCATGACAATAACGTCGGTGCGATAGCGATAGTCTTTTAATAGGACTCCCAGTCGTACAGTGTCGTCTTGGACCGTGCCGTGTGTCGTCGAGCGAGAGGGGACCAACGAGGTATTCTTGAACGAGGTGTCATCGCCCCCTGTCATAGGTAGCGACGCCTATCGACGTATCCGATCAACTCCATGGGTTGATGCGCCTGAGTTGCTGAACAAACGATTGCTATCCCAAGAGATCGCTCTTTCGCCTCTTTCTGAACAGAGCGTTCACGAGATCCGTCATGTTGCTTACGGGCACCCGCCGTCGTGTATCAATTAGTGTTGATTGGTCCACTCGACGTCGTTTTTCAGACGCTCCGTCAACCGTTTGGTCTTTGTCTGCATGGTCTTTGGAACGGCGGATCTCTTTATTCTTTTTAACCGACGACGTCTTCTTACTTGGTCTTTGGAACGGCGGATCTCTTTATTCTTTTTAACCGACGACGTCTTCTTACTTGGTCTTTGGAACGGCGGATCTCTTTATTCTTTTTAACCGACGACGTCTTCTTACTTGGTCTTTGGAACGGCGGATCTCTTTATTCTTTTTAACCGACGACGTCTTCTTACTTGGTCTTTGGAACGGCGGATCTCTTTATTCTTTTTAACCGACGACGTCTTCTTACTTGGTCTTTGGAACGGCGGATCTCTTTATTCTTTTTAACCGACGACGTCTTCTTACTTGGTCTTTGGAACGGCGGATCTCTTTATTCTTTTTAACCGACGACGTCTTCTTACTTGGTCTTTGGAACGGCGGATCTCTTTATTCTTTTAACCGACGACGTCTTCTTACTTGGTCTTTGGAACGGCGGATCTCTTTATTCTTTTTAACCGACGACGTCTTCTTACTTGGTCTTTGGAACGGCGGATCTCTTTATTCTTTTTAACCGACGACGTCTTCTTACTTGGTCTTTGGAACGGCGGATCTCTTTATTCTTTTTAACCGACGACGTCTTCTTACTTGGTCTTTGGAACGGCGGATCTCTTTATTCTTTTTAACCGACGACGTCTTCTTACTTGGTCTTGGGAACGGCGGATCTCTTTATTCTTTTTAACCGACGACGTCTTCTTACCTGGTCTTGGGAACGGCGGATCTCTTTATTCTTTTTAACCGACGACGTCTTCTTACCTGGTCTTTGGAACGGCGGATCTCTTTATTCTTTTTAACCGACGACGTCTTCTTACCTGGTCTTGGGAACGGCGGATCTCTTTATTCTTTTTAACCGACGACGTCTTCTTACCTGGTCTTTGGAACGGCGGATCTCTTTATTCTTTTTAACCGACGACGTCTTCTTACCTGGTCTTTGGAACGGCGGATCTCTTTATTCTTTTTAACCGACGACGTCTTCTTACCTGGTCTTTGGAACGGCGGATCTCTTTATTCTTTTTAACCGACGACGTCTTCTTACCTGGTCTTTGGAACGGCGCATCTCTTTATTCTTTTTAACCGACGACGTATTCTTACCTGGTCTTGGGAACGGCGGATCTCTTTATACTTTTTAACCGACGACGTCTTCTTACCTGGTCTTTGGAACGGCGCTTCACCGTCTCAATCTCTTTGTCATCTTCCGTCTCGTTTTGTCCGTCTACGGCGTAGTCTTAAACATTACTTGACAATCATAAAACTATAATTTAGCGTCAATTGAAGCAGTAATCTATGCTTTGTGGACAGTATTTAAGAAACTAGACCATTCCATTTTCATGGCTTTTTCGGGTTGTTTTTAGTTTTTTAATTCTTATTTGACAACCATAAAATATAATATATTACATAGTGTAATTTCATGCATTGATGCGTGTTTTGTGTTAATGTATTTAAGACTATTCATTGCCGATGGGGGTAAACGTCTACCTAACTACCTACCTATCTACCTAACTACCTACTTGCCTGCCTGACTACCTACACACACATACACTCACCCACCCACCCACCCACCTACATCCATCCATTCATCCACATATGCATGCATGCATATATACATAAATAGATACATACACACATACATGCATGCATACCTACCTACTTACCTACATACATACCTACATAAATACATACATACATACATACATACATACATACATACATACATACTTACATACATACATACATACATGTAAAAATATTATACAGACATGCATACATACATACATACATACATACATATATACATACATACATACATACATACATACATATATAAATACATTCATACCTACATACATACACACATACATACACACACACACACATACATACATACATACATACATACATACATACATACATACATACATACATACATACATACATATATACATACATGCAGGGCTGATGTGTACATAAAGGATGGGGATATATCTAAGTGGAAACGGGGCAGCAGTATTTACGGATGGATTCACAGCAGCAGTAGACAGTGGCATGGGTAACATAACAAATATTCTGGTAGTAAACTTTGTATAAACTAGAAGCGTAGGGGATTACTTAGACATGCATCAAGCAGGACAAGAGGCCACTAGTACAGACAAACCAATAACAAAATGTCCTAAAAACAGGTCTGAGGCAGGTCATAGATGCGTGTGTTTCTATGCTAGGAGTATAGTAAATAAGAAAAACGAATTACACATTATTAAGATATTGACCTTCACATAATTGGTATTACTGAATCATGGGCCAACACAAACATAACAGATGCTGAATTAGGACTAACAAGATACGTAATGTTTAGGAGAGATCGAATAGGAAGAAGGGGCGGGAGAGTTATTTTATATGTTAAAGAATCTATTCAGGCTTATGAAATAAAATTAGAAAGGGAAGCAGAATACGATGAATCTGTTTGGTGCAAATTAGTTTCAGGAAATTCAAATTTAATTGTTGGAATAGTTTACCGAAGTTTAATCATATACAAAGAGGATAACACAAAATGCTATAAAGGTGGTTAGTAAAGGGGAATGTATCATAATGGGAAATTTTAACCATGGACACATACAATGGAAATCTCTAGAGAGTACAGGGGGTGAGGACCAACAATTTCTATTTTTAATTCAGGATAGCTTCCTTACTCCGCACGTGCTAGAACCAACCAGGGAAGATAATGTATTAGATATAGTTTTGTCATCACAAAACGAATTAGTGGATAAACTTCCACAAAGGTAACTATACAGATATGAG
Source organism: Lamellibrachia satsuma (assembly GCA_033239005.1). Taxonomy (NCBI): domain Eukaryota; kingdom Metazoa; phylum Annelida; class Polychaeta; order Sabellida; family Siboglinidae; genus Lamellibrachia; species Lamellibrachia satsuma. The sequence goes on along the minus strand of BSQZ01000085.1, from coordinate 1,503,721 downwards.
AAAATACTTAGCAAAGCTAGATTGGAATAACATGCTGATGAATAAGACCGCAATTGAATGTTGGAATATTCTAAAATATGAAATCGAGAGTATCATCGATAAACGTTTTCCCGTGAAAAAAACAAGGAAAACGGTCTAGAAAGAAACACTTGTCAAAAGAGGCTATTAGAAAAATAATGTTTAAGCAACCTATGTGGAGGGTTTATAGGCGTACCAGAAAGGATGAAGACTATGCAAATTACAAAGAGGCACTTAACCTAGCTACAACTGAAATTAGACAATATAAAAGAACCTTTTATTTGGCAGGTAATGTAAAAAATATAAACAAAAATACAGCAAGAGTTTCTATGCTTATGTAAGGAGTAAACAGAAAGTTCAAGATAAGGTCGGACCACTGGAAACCAACAGTGAAAACATAATGCAGATGGGTTTCAAATGGCAGAGGTCCTGAATGAGTATTTCAGCTCAGTTTTTACCACAGAAGATATCAGCTCACATTTACTAAATTTGAGGCCAGTAAATCAGAACATTTAATGCAGTTATTTGTAACTCCTGAAATGATAGCAAAGACAATTAAGAAGATTAAAGATAATAAATCACCTGGAGTTGATGGGATATCACCAAAAAGGCTTAAGAAAATTGTTGCGCATATTAGTACACCACTTGCACAATTGTTTAACTTGTCACTAGAAAAAGGAACAGTTCCTTCATAATAGAAAGAAGCAAACTATTTAAGAAGGGATCGAGGAAGAAGCCAGAAAATTACAGACCAGTGCGTTTAACATCAGTTGTGTGTAAATTACTCGAAACATTAATTAGAGACCACATGGTGGAATTCCTTGTAAAACATAAATTACTAAATATATCTCAACACGGGTTCCTAAAAGCAACGTCATGTCTAACCAATATCTTATGTTTTTAGGAAGAAATTACAAAGTGGGTAGATGACAGGTCACCAATGGATGTTGTCTACTTAGATTTTGAGAAAGCTTTTGATTAAGTGTCACATCAAAGATTGTTACATAAACTAAACCCCATGGAATAGGCAATGATGTAATCAACTGGATAGAAAAGTGGCTCACACACAGAAGACAGACAGTAATAGTAGATGGTGAGATTTCAAACTGGAAATCTGTTTTGAGTGGGGTACCACAGGGATCAGTGTTAGGCCCTCTACTGTTTTTAATATATATATAAATGATTTGGAAGATGACATATCTAGCAAAGTACTCAAATTTGCAGATGACACAAAATTATTCAGATAGGTTACTAATGTTACAGATAAACAAAGTTTACAGGATGACCCAGATAAATTAGTTAAATGGTCAGAAAATGGCAAATGTTATTAACTTTTGGGAAGTGTAAATGTATATACATAGGACATGGAAACATGGAGGAAGAATATAAAATGGGGGATGCTGTACTAGGTAGAATCACAAAAGAAAAGGACTTAGGAGTAACAATTAGTGGTGACATGAAAGTTTCAGAGCAACGTGGGATTGCTGCTTCGAAAGGAAATCAAGTTCTTGTGCTAATTAGAACTATCACGTATAAGGAGAAACAGCTAATTGAACCCCTGTACAAAGCAATAGTTAGACAACATTTGGAATATGGCATTTAACAAGATTTAACAAGATTTGCCATCCAAGCCAAAGGCCCAGATGGCAAGTGGACAAGGAAGCCATTGGGTTATCGAGAGTCTAACAATGTTCACCTACTTATAACCCGCACTCCTGAGATATGTGTCAACCTTGTTTTTAAACATATTCACGCTGCTAGCAGTTACACAATCTGTAGACAATTTGTTCCATTCATTTATTGTCCTCTGTGCGAACGAGCGCTTCCTGATGTCCAATCTACATTGATCCTTTACTAATTTTACCTAATGTCCTCTAGTTCTGCTATCCTTCTTGAGTGAGAAAAACATATTTCTATCAATATTTTCATACCCATTCAATATCTTAAAAACTTCAATCTGATCTCCTCTTAACCTCCTTGTCTCTAGAGTTGTTAAACAACATTCTTTCAGGCATTCTTCATAACTAAGGTCTCTAAGTTCTGGAATCATTTTAGTTGCTCTGCTTTGTATGCGTTCAAGCGTATATATATCCTTCTTACGATATGGTCTCCATGCTTGTATACAGTATTCTAAATGAGGTCTAACTATTGCTTTATAAAGAGGTATAATTAACTTTTTTCCCTTGTATGTTATGTTTCTTCTAATCAATCCAAGAATTTGATTACCCTTTGAAGCTGCAATACCACACTGCTCTGAAACTTTCATATCAGCGCTTATTGTAACTCCTAAGTCCTTTTCTTTTACAGTAGTACCCAGAACAGTATCTCCCATTTTATAGTTTACATTCAAGTTCCCATGTCCTGTATGTAGGCATTTACATTTCCCAAAATTTAACAGCATCTGCCATTTCTCAGACCATTTCACTAATCTGTCTTGATCGTTTTGTAAATGTTGTTTATCACCATCAGTATTAACCTTTCTAAACAGTTTTGTGTCATCCGCAAATTTCAGTACGTTACTTGTTATACTGTCTTCCAAGTCATTGATATAAATTAAGAATAATATAGGTCCTAATACTGATCCTTGAGGTACCCACTCAAAACCGATTTCCAATTTGAAACTTCTCCATCTACTACAACTCGTTGTCTTCTGTCAGTCAACCATTGTTCTATCCAGTCAGTTATACTATCCCCGATACCATGGGCTTTTAATTTAAGTAGTAATCTTTGATGTGGCACTTTGTCAAAAGCTTTCTGAAAATCTAAGTAGATAATATCTACTGGCGATCCCACGTCTATCCACTTAGTGATTTCTTCCAAAAAACATAACATATTTGTTAAGCATGACCTCGCTCTAAGGAATCCATGTTGAGATGAATTTAATAATTTATGCTTAAGGAGGAAGTCCACCATATGGTCTTTAATTAACCTTTCTAATAATTTACAAATCACTGACGTTAAACTCACTGGTCTGTAATTCTCTGACTTATTTCTCGAACCCTTTTTAAATAATGGTATGATGTTTGCTTCTTTCCATTCAAACGGAACAACTCCCTCTTTTAATGACAAGTTGAATACTCTTGCAAGTGGTATACTGATTTGATCTACTGTTTCCATTAGTAATTTTGGAGGAATCCCATCCACTCCCGGTGATTTGTTATCCTTCATTGCCTTTATTTTCTTAGCTACCAATTCTAGAGTTACAACTAACGGACCTAAATAGTCAGATTTAACCCCCTGAAATTTAGCATCAGCAACTGGTAATGAAATAATATCTTCTTTGGTAAACACTGAACTGAAGTAACCATTTAGGTCTTCCGCCATTAAAAACCCCTGTGATATTATATTTCCAGCACTGTCTTCTAGAGGTCCAACCTTGTCTTGTACGTTTTGTTTACTCCTGACATATGCATAAAAACTCTTGCTGTCATTTTTTATGTTACATGCCAGTTTTTGCTCATAGCTTCTTTTAGATTGTCTGATTTCAGTTGTAGCTGCATTAAGTGCCTCTTTGTATTTTGCATAGTCTTCTTCCTTTCTGGTATGCCTATAAACCCTCCACATAGTTTGTTTTAGCATTATTTTTCTAATTGCCTCTTTTGACAAGTGTTTCTTTCTACACCGTTTTCCTTGTTTTTGGAAGGGAACAAATTTATCGATGATACTCTCAATTTCATATTTTAGAATATTCCAACATTCAATTGCGGTCTTATTCATCAGCATGTTATTCCAATCTAGCTTTGCTAAGTATTTTCTCATATCTTTGGAATTACCTTTGTGGAAGTTTCTCTTGTACGTTTTCTTATTTTTACTTTCTGATTTTACATTGATGTCAAAATGTATTTGATTATGGTCACTATTACCCAATGGTTCAAATATTTTTACACTGTCCACTAATTCTTTTTGTGATGACAAAACTATATCTAATACATTTTCTCCCCTGGTTGGTTCTAGTACGTGCTGAGTAAGAAAGCTATCCTGGATTAAACATAGAAATTGTTGATCCTCAATCCCTGTGCTCTCTAGAGAATTCCATTGTATGTGTCCATGGTTAAAATCTCCCATTATGATACATTCCCCTTTACTAACTTCCTTTATAGCCTTTTTTATTTTTGTGTTGTCCTCCTCGTTTATGTTTGGACTTCGGTAAATTAATCCAATAGTTAATTTTTAATTTCCTGAAACAATTTTGCACCAAACAGCTTCATCGCAATTTGCTTCCCTTTCTAGTTTTATTTCATAAGCCTGAATAGATTCTTTAACATATAAAATAACTCCCCCGCCCCTTCTTCCTATTCGATCTTTCCTAAACATTACGTATCCTGTCAGTCCTAATTCAGCATCTGTTATATCTATGTTGGCCCATGATTCAGTTATACCAATTATGTGAGGGTCAATATCTTCTACCATAATGTTTAATTCGTTTTTCTTATTTACAATGTTCCTTGCATTTAAACATACGCATCTATAACCTTTTTCAGAGATGTTTTTCGGATGATTTGATATTGGTTTATCTGTGCTAGTGGCCTCTTGTTCTGCTTGAGACACCTCTAGATAACCCCCCCTGCACTTCTAGTTTAAAGAATGTTTACTTCCAAAAATATTTGTCATTGTACCCAAGTCTCTATCAACTGCTGCTGAAAGTTTGTCCGCGGATACTGTCGCTCCCTTTCCACTTAAATGAAGCCCATCCTTCATGTACATATCAGCCCTCCCAACAAAACTTCCCCATAAATCCACAAATCCAACTTCCTCTTCCCTACACAGCCTCTGGACTAACATGTTAATTGCCATCCCCCGACAATTTCGATATTTGTGACCCCTCCTGCCCATTACAGGTAAAATCCCTGACAGTATTACCTGCTCAACCCGCGTCTGTTTTAGTGTTCTGACCAACTGCCTATATTTCCTAACTATGGCAGTTGTACCCTCCCTCTCTACGTTATTTGTCCCTACGTGTACTAAAACAGATCCACCCTTACCCGAGCCTACGATGTTTTTTACCCTCTCAGTTATCGCCTCTATTTTGGCTCCAGGCAAGCAGACCACCACATCATCTCCCTTGTTTAAGACTCTGTCGGTCTTCCTAACTGTCGAATCCCCCACAAACACCCTCGCTCTCTTCCTCACCCCCTCTATCACTGCTGCAGAATAACTCTTCCTTTCGATCCCCTCCATCACGTTCTGTCCTGACCCCTTCCCTCCTGTCTCCCCCACTTCCCACTCCTTTGCTCTTGTCTCTCCCACTCCCCTCTCCTTCACTCCGGTTGTTTTCCCTTCCGTCTCCCCCACTCCCTTCTCCTTCCCTCCTGTCTCCCCTACTCCCTCTCTCCGGTTGTTTTCCCTCCGTCTCCCCTCCCTTCTCCTTCCTCCTGTCTCCCTCTCCCCTCTCCTTCACTCCGGTTGTCTTCCCTCCCGTCTCCCCCACTCCCTTCTCCTTCCCTCCTGTCTCCCCTACTCCCCTCTCCTTCACTCCGGTTGTCTTCCCTCCCGTTCCTTTCCTTCCCGTCTCCTTACGTCCTGTCTCCATATGACCTGTCACCTTCCCTCCTCTCAGCTTCCTCCCAGGCTGAGGTGAGCTCTCCCTAGCATCTCTTGTGTCTTTCCCCACTTTATCGTCTACTGTTCCCCCACCGGAACTACTGGCACAACCCCCCTGTTCCCTTCCCACCATTGCCACAACGAGCAGCCTCAGCTCTTCCAACTCCATCTCTAGTTCCTTCATCTTCGCGCATCCCCTACACTCAAAACTAAAACTATCTGCCTGGACCTCAGCCCAGGACTTTTCGCACCCAGACTTGACGAAGTCCACCCAGTTAATGCAACTGCCACAAATTAAGTGCCTTGTGGCCTTTAACTGCCGTTTGCACGGCGCCATCATACAATTTAGTTGTAATTAGTTTGCTACGTTAGCCTTGAATAAGGCTGTTTCTGTGATCAAAAGAACACTTTAGGCTAATATACTTGTTAACTGTGTCTTCTATTAACCTCGCATGAGAAAAAAAAACCTGCCACCTAGCGAATACGGAGAACACTGTGTAACAAAACAACGAAGTCAGTGTGTACTAATTTACGCTAAAATCCTGCTGTTAATTCCTTTTTACTGAAAACGTTTACTACCACTATGTCAGATATTACCGTATGTATGTAATTTAAGTAAATAAATCACTTTACCTGATATATATATTAGCCAATGTAAACGATAGCTCGATGCACGGGTTGGATGACCTGTAAACAAACTCCCTTTTATCACTCGTTGAGTTTGAATCCGGGAAAAAAAATACTACCTCTGTTAACAAAAACGGTTTCTTAATATATGTCTACAAGAAGTTGGTGAACAATATATGTATAATACTAATACTTATTCTAACCAATATTCAATGTTACTGACTATTCACTATGTTATCTCAATTTTCGGTTGGACATGATAAAGTACTCGTTCTCACAGAGGGTGATAATTGAATGGAACAAACTGCCAAATGATTTTGTTAATGCTAGTGGTGTGAATATGTTTAAAAATAGAATTGACAGATATCTGATAAGGGCGGGCTACAAATAAAAGAGACAATTTTTGGAATCTTGATAAGCTAATGGCTTCCTTGTCTACTTACCATGTGGAACATGTTGTTTGGGATGGCAATCTTTTAAAATCTTGTTAAGTACATACATACATACACACCTACCTACCTACATGCGTGCATATATACGTACGTACGTACGTATATATACGTACATGCATACATTCATACATACATACATACATACATACATACATAAATACATACATACATACATATATACATACATACATACACACATACATACCTACACATATAAATGCATACATACATACATACATACATACATACATACATACATACATACATACATACATACAATTATATAATGTGGATCCGCATATTACGTCACCGCGTATTACATGACTGCACGTGACGTCATAATTATGAGAGTACTGACGAGTGCTGCCACCTGGTGTGTGGTAGTGTCAAGATGGATGTAGCCCGCTGGTTCCTACTCGTGTCGGCGTCGATGATGCGCACCGCTGCAGTGGTGCCCCCTTGTGGCCCTGTCGACTGCGCAGAGTTGATGTGCTGGGGCGTGACGCGGTCAGTGGTCCAGACAGTGTTCGCTCCCGCGTCGCTCAGGCTCAACTGCGACTTCACGACGAAAGGCGGCGGCTGGACAATCTTGCAGCAACGACGGGACCAGAGCATAGAATTCTACCGTAAGTGGACGGACTACAAAAACGGTTTCGACAACGGCGGCGACACGTTCTGGCTCGGCCTCGACCACGCACACCGTCTGACGAAGGGCCGTGCGGCCACACTGCGGGTGGAGTTGACGTACGGACGATACCTGCACACAGACCACGCCGAGTATGACGGCTTCACGTTGGGCAACGAAACGACTTCTTACGCGCTTAACTATACCGTCTTTGACCGCCGTAGTTCGCTTTCTGACGGCTTGAGCAACCATTCGGGGCCTTTCTGCTCTTGGGACTCGCCGTACAGCGAGTGGTGTCGACGCAAGGCGATGTACGCACGCACAGGCTGGTGGTTCAGCTCGCACGGCGTCATCAACTCCGACTTGAACGCCAAGTTTAGACGAGCGATACAACAGCAGCGACTGTACTGGCGTGGAGTCGCAGGCGTCGTGTCCACACAGATTAAGTTCCGTCCTGCGACGTTCGGGGTCGTGGCCGCCACCTGCAGCAAATCGTGCCCCAACGGGGGAACGTGCTTCCTGGCCAATGCGACGTTCCAGTGTCGTTGCGCGCCCGGGTACTCGGGGCGCAGCTGTGAGACGAGTCTTGTTGCAATCTTGCCGTGTTTCTGCTTCAACGGCGGCAGTTGTCTCTCAGACAACACGTGTGCCTGCCGCGCCGGCTACACGGGGGCCAACTGCGAGAGGAAGATCGTGTCAGGCACCTCTGGAGACAAGACACCAGTCGATGGGTATCCAGCCGACATGAAAGAGTAAGTTTGTTTAGTCATTTGACGCCTTTATATTTGCAGTTGTGTTGTCGAAAAGATAGAACTATTAAGACATCTACGATGTGGGGGTAAATCAAAAACGCAAATACTGTGTGGATAAACCATATTCGCAATGTTCGGTTTGTTAGAATATATTTTCGTTTCAGGTACACCGACTGGCCTAAGATCTACTGGCTGGTCATCTGGTCAATACTCATCCTGTGTCCGCTGCTGTTGGTCGCCTTCCTGCTCTGTTTCCTCAAAGACCACGACAGTTCATCGGCGGACGACGTGTCCGACTATTCAGATCAGAGTCGATATTACGGCGTCGATGAACAAGAACATTTATTGAAAACGTATTAAGGGTTCCACTGGCAATAAACACAGTCCCCGCTTCGTTTATTTGGTGCGTCCTTCTCACGTAACTACCACTGGTCAGGTCTGATTAACAAGATTTAACGAGGTTCTCATCAAAAGCAAAATAACCCGGATGGTTGTGGACGATGAAGCCATCGGCTTATCGAGAGTCATACGTTGTTATTCATAATGTGTAGCCGGATTTTCTGAAATATTAATTTTGTCAGTTTTGTTTTTAAACATGTTCAGGCTGCTGGCATTTAAACAACCAGTAGATAATGTGTTTCATTCATGTATGTGAGAATGAATGCTTTCTGACATCTAATCTACACTCCACCATCACTGATGATACTTTATGCCCTCTATTTCTTCTAATGTTGTATGTAACAGATACTGAGACCTTCCCAGAGAAAAAGATACGAACTCCCCTCAGCTACTTGGTGTGATGGCGTTTCAGAGAACACTGAAACATTCAGTGGATGAAATAACTGTTGATGGCTTAGATCTTGCGCAATAGTTTCTTCAGATTTTCGTGAATATGACGTAATTTCTTAGTTAATTAATGAAGTTGATACTTCTAAAACTATCTCGTATTTGAAGAGAACCCACAAATAAAAAACAATCAATGTAATATTATAGTAGGCCAGGATTCGATATCACAAGTTCGAATTATTTGGCATTGCTCTTTATTTTATATTTTCATCACAACCAATTTCATCCTATAACCATTGCCAACAGTGGATAATTAATTATATGCAGGTTCTACACGCATAGAACTGTTATCAGGGTAAAGCTGCGTTAGTAAGCTGAACATTGCCTGCCCAATACCAAACAAAACAACACGTTGGACCAGCATAAAATTATCCCTAAGATTAATTTCCCTAAGTTAAAAAAGTGCTGTATATTTAAAAACAAAATAAATACACATAAGCACAAAGACAAAACAATACCAGCATTACACACACAGATGGTTTAATATAACAATATTATATTAAATATCGATATAGAACATATTATATGAACATTATGGAGTAAAGATGAACTCTTTTTATTTGTACAAATAAACAGAAATTAAAGAGTACCGAACTCATTTAAAACGTATAATACCAGCATTACACACAGAGATGGTTTAATATAACAATATTATTTTAAATATCGATATAGAATATAATATTATTATATGAAAAGTATGGAGTAACGATGAACTCAAAGAGTACCGAACTCATTTAAAACGTATTTATTCTTAGAAAGTATTATTAATGTTGTGTTACTGCCCACTGCTTTAAAGATATGTTACTGACATTAACAATTAATTAATGACATTTCATACATTTTAACATATTTGCCCAATTTTATCTGCGGTCTTCCTTTCTCACAGTCGCTTCACTGATTACCGAAAGGGTCCGGCCGGCGCTGCATGGATAAAATGACACGTGTCAACAGATGCTTCACAGTAATTTAGTGTGCTAACTGACGACGAGTGGTATTTGATGTTTAGTGAAGCATGTTTTGTTCAGAACATATAAATAAAATAGTTTTTATTTATGTTGATATCTTACAAAACATTGAAAGAAGCCAAAGGAATATCCACATCGTGATACATCCGGCGAAGAAGGAGGAGGTGGTGGAGGAGGAGGTGGTGGACGAGGAGGACGAGGAGGTGGTGGAGGTGGTGGAGGAGGAGGTGGTGGAGGAGGAGGTGGTGGTGGACGAGGAGGACGAGGAGGTGGTGGAGGAGGAGGTGGTGGAGGAGGAGGTGGTGGTGGACGAGGAGGACGAGGAGGTGGTGGAGGTGGTGGAGGAGGAGGTGGTGGAGGAGGAGGTGGTGGTGGACGAGGAGGACGAGGAGGTGGTGGAGGTGGTGGAGGAGGAGGTGGTGGAGGAGGAGGTGGTGGTGGACGAGGAGGACGAGGAGGTGGTGGAGGTGGTGGAGGAGGAGGTGGTGGAGGAGGAGGTGGTGGTGGACGAGGAGGAGGAGGAGGAGGAGGAGGTGGTGGAGGAGGAGGAGGAGGTGGTGGAGGAGGAGGTGGTGGTGGACGAGGAGGACGAGGAGGTGGTGGAGGTGGTGGAGGAGGAGGTGGTGGAGGAGGAGGTGGTGGTGGACGAGGAGGAGGAGGTGGAAGAGGAGGTGGAGGTGGAGGAGGATGTGGAGGAGGAGGTGGAGGTGAAGGATGAGGAGGTGCAGGAGGAGGAAGAGGAGGTGGAGGTGGACGTGGAGGAGGAGTTGGTGGAGGAGGAGGAAGTGGAGGAGGAGGAGGTGGAGGAGGGGTAGAGGTGGAGGTGGAGGAGGAGGAGGAGGAGGAGGTGTTTGAGGAGGCAGTGGAGGAGGAGGAGGTAGAGGTGGAGGTGGAGGAGGATGGGGAGGATGTGGAGGAGGAGTAGGTGGTGGAGGAGGTGGAGGAGGAGGTGGAGGAGGAGTAGGTGGTGGAGGAGGTGGAGTAGGTGGTGGAGGAGGTGGAGGAGGAGGTGGAGGAGCTTCAGTGTCTACTCGACAAGATGTATAAGGAAGAGTTTTGTGAACAATCAACAAGGGTATTTCCACTGGAGTAGCTTGTTTAGCTTATGTATGTTTATAATTCGAAGTATTTTATATAATAATCTTGTCTCAGATGATTAATTGCAAGAGAGGATCATGGATCATCATGTGTGGTTTTAAGTGCACTATGTACTTTATATTGCACAGCACCTTCCGAACCTGAGCAACACGTTCAACGACTCTATTACTCTTCTTATCTCAGTAGTATGTGTTAAATGGTATGTGTTAAATGGTATGTGTTAAATGGTATGTGTTAAAATGTATGTGCAGGTGTTAAAAAGAATCAAGCAAAACTATATATGAGATAAATATGTGAGGTTTGATGAGAACAAAAGTGCGTTAACATTTCAGAGCAATCGCGACAATGGAATACATTTTTAAATGCAGTATTTCGGAAACTATTGAACCGATTTTCGTTCAAATGTGCACTGCTCTGGAAGATAAAAATTACACTGCATAGTCACGCAAGAACAATAAAGCAAAATGATTCACAGCAAGGCACTGTCAGAGAATGTATGATATCAAGTGTCTTGTTTGCAGAGCTGTTTGTGTGTATCGAAGAGACGCGCCAGGGAGAAAAAAATGCATCTGTTTTCAAACTGTCCGACTTTCTACCCGTTACAGGATTGAAAATGTTGGGGTTAAACTCGATAGTAGAAAACATACAAACAAAATCATAAACACTGACTGTATTTTCTGGTATGCAGGATCACAACAACGGACGATATATTTTGTTAGGGTTTAATGAATATGTAGGTGATGCTCTAGCCAAATCCTGTGAACATGATAGTGGCAGCAGTGCAGTAGTTTCATCATGAAGACTGTCAGAAAACACATTTTTTTACGATTCACCGATGCGCTGCTTAGTCTGGCGTGTGTACCAAGCCTATGTCGCAGTGGAAAGCAGAATACGCGTTGACAGGTGATACTGCTCTAAGATATAACAAGCGTGTGAACTGATGGGCCAAGGCCAGAAAGAAGCTGTTTACAAAAATAAATTCAGTGCAAAGAATTCCACCGATTCGAGGTGTTTTGGAGCAGTAGGTGGAGAGGACCAACTTACAAGGTGGTCATCTCTGTGGAGATGCCCGGTTACCAGTGCCTGTACCCCACACCGAGCTGAACTGTTGTAAGCTAGATTACATTGGAGCAGTAGGTGGAGAGGACCAACTTACAAGGTGGTCATCTCTGTGGAGATGCCCGGTTACCAGTGCCTGTACCCCACACCGAGCTGAACTGTTGTAAGCTAGATTACATTGAACGTACCTGGACAATCATTGATGTTGCAAGTCTCTGATTCAACAGAGAGCCCAAGACATGTCAGGCCCTCGCCCTCGGGAATCGGAGTGTCACAGCTGCGGGATCTAGTCTTTGTTCCGCCACCACACGTCGTAGAGCAGACTGACCAGTCTGACCAATCTCCGCAGCTACTATTCACATTAGCTGAGAGACACAAGGGAATATCATAAAAAACAATTAAAAGTCTTCAATGCGTTTCAATAATAATAAAAATAACAAACTAATAACTAGTTAACCTAATAACTAGTTAACCTAATAACTAGTTAACCTAATAACTAGTTAACCTAATAACTAGTTAACCTAATAACTAGTTAACCTGCTGCAGCTGCTACATATACCACTACCGCCACCACTACCTCTACCGCTACCTCTACCGCTACTACTAAAGCTATTACTACCGCCACCACTACCGCTACCTCTACCTCTACCACTACCGCCACCACTACCTCTACCGCTACCGCTACCGCTATTCACTACTTCTACTACTACCGCTATCACAACCGCTACGTCTACCTCTACCACTGCCGCTACCTCTACCGCACCACTACCATCAAATGTCACCGGCAGCGCTTCAACGTGCTTGTCATGTGCCCCACAGGCCCTAAACTAACCGTGAAGGACACTACGTAGCCTGCGCACCCTTCATATAATGTTCGACTTAGCCAAGACATCACACTGAGCCGCGTCATTGTTCGTTGAAAACGTTCGGAGCGTTCCCTATGTCGTAAAAAACGAATGTGGAAATGTTGTAGGCAAGAATACATAGAACTTACTTGGACAATCAATGATGTCGCAAGCCTCTGATTCAACAGAAACTCCAAGACACGCCAGGCCATCGCCCTCGGGAGCGGGATTGTTACATCGGCGGGATCTAGTCTTTGTTAAGCCACCAGACGTCATAGAACAAGTTGACCAGTCTGACCAGTCGTTCCAGCCACCATTGACATTAGCTGAGAGACACAAGGGGAGCATCATTAAATACGATCAATTGTCTTCAATGCATTTCAATAATAGTAAAAAATAAAACAACTAATACTGCTGCTGCTGCTGCTGCTGCTGCTGCTGCTGCTGCTGCTGCTGCTGCCGCTGCTGCTGCTGCTACTGTAGCTGTTGGTGGTGGTGCTACCTATACCAAAACAACAACAACACCAACTACTTATACTACTACTGCTGCTGCTGCTGCTACTAAAATTATTACTACTATATATATATATTATATATATATATATATATATATATATATATATATATATATATATATATATATATATATATATATATATATATATATATATATATATATATATATATATATATATATATATATATATATATATATATATATATCCGTCTAATTGGCCTCTCTCCTGGTTCGCAATGATGTTCCTTGTAGCTTCGTTGCCGCTATTGAAACCATCCATCAGTCGGTCCCTGTGGGTGTGACGATCTTGTGTTGCATTGATCGCTCCTGGTATTTCAGTTCACGACCGATAACATCGAACTCCAGTGGTTGAGGTGGCAAAGACAGAGTGTAACTTGTGTAGTGGTTTCCTGTTATTCGTATTGACCGAATGCACAATTGTGTTGAATATGAGCAATGAACAGTGCTCGTTCCTCAAAGTTCACGTGCGGACCACGTGCGACGCTGGCCGTAATTAGCCGGACTAGACCCTACTCAGCACCGTTCGCCAGATTACTGGCTTAATCCAGGCATCACATTGAGAGCATCATGTTTCGTTGAAAACGTCATGCTTCGTTGAGAACATCCGGAGAGTTAACAAAAACGAATGTTGAAATGCCCAGTCAACAGTTCATCTTGTAGTGATGACATAGCACTGCTGATGAAAACAATGTATCATACCAAAAACGTACAAACTGTGTTATATGTATTTAGCATTATTACAAGTTATTACAAGCTATTTAATTAACAATTTGTTAAGAAATATATTTTGGCGTGTTGTCCTTAAAGTGTTTATGAAATAACATGAATATGTTAATATATTTACTGATCAACACAACTTATCAATAATGTATATTTTGTATATTTTAAAAGTCATTGAACATGCCATTTACTAAGTATACTGTTACGGTGAATGTTCGAAACAAAAGCCCCTTCCCCTGTATGACCTCCCATTGTGTATGTTTGGCTCATTAATTACGTAAACTTACCGACTGGTGGTGGCCTGGTTTCGAGGCAGTTGCTCATCGGGCGTACCTCGTAGAATTTGCCGCAGTTTTTCGATTGGTCGCAACACCACTTCTTGGGCAACACGTCGTCAACTCGGTGTTCGGTTGTGTTTCGCGGGTGATACAGGAACAGCCGACCTCCGCTGCCGTCCTTTGCGGTGATGAGCGCCCCCATGAGGTCGTAACAACAGTACTGCAACAATTAGAAGACTCGTCAATATGACTCGTACTTGGTCTGAGGGAGTCCATACGTGGTTCGTATATTGCAGTAACGATACTCGGTGCTATATACAAGCTGTAGTGAACATATCACGAACGTAGAAGCACAAAATCGGACCGGAATAAAAAGTCATTCTTCAAAAGAATACTGAAAGGTAAACGAACACCATAAGACAAGAATGAGAACCACGGGGATTATAGGAGGGAATTGTGGAGGGCAAAAGAAGCAGGGAGAGAACAAGAGTCACGTGGACAGACAACACCAAGAACTCCTTATAAGAACACAACAGTGCAGACATCTGAGAGGAGATGATGTTGATTGATTGAACAGGGTGAACCATTTTACCAAATCCCGTTTAAGAGTTGAAGCACAAAGAGAACACTACAAGAGGAGCGGAAGGAAACAGTCGCAGTCCACCACCAACAAGTCGCTCTCCCTCACAGACTACACGACCACCGAGGATGTAATAACTGTGAAGGAGTAAACAAGTCCGCCCTCACAGACTACACGACCACCGAGAATGTAATAGACTGTGATGGAATAAACAAGTCCGCCCTCACAGACTACACGACCACCGAGAATGTAATAGACTGTGATGGAATAAACAAGTCCGCCCTCACAGACTACACGAGCACCGAGGATGTAATAACTGTGAAGGAGTAAACAAGTCCGCCCTCACAGACTACACGACCACCGAGGATGTAATAACTGTGAAGGAGTAAACAAGTCCGCCCTCACAGACTACACGACCACTGAGAATGTAATAGACTGTGATGGAATAAACAAGTCCTCCCTCACAGACTACACGACAACCGAGGATGTAATAGACTGTGATGGAGTAAACAAGTCCGCCCGTAAAAGTAAATACTAGAAATTGAAATCCCCTCGATACGTCTATGAATCTCTACGGCATCCGCGCATGATCACATCATATTGTTAAATATATTTTACAAACATTCAGAAAAACCGGCAAGAATTGACATAACCCTCTACTATTCATTGTTATCTGCATGAAATGATCATGTAGTGTCCTGACAAAACCATCTCAGCCGGTTTTATGTGATCACAGTTGCTTACATATTATCTTCAATCCTGGGTTTTACTAGTTTGGTTACACCGTTGTTGATTCGAACCACGTTTACATCAACTTAGTTAGGACGCGTTTCTATAAAAGATACACATTATAATATTCACATCTATACTGATTCGTGAGGTTGTGCTGACTTGGTTAAGCCTAAGCATGGTCACAGTTATTGCCCACCTGGCTCGACTGGGCGCCTGGTTGTCTCTCATTGTAACACAATGATTTATGTCCGGACACAAAGCTCTTCCAGTCAAACGTCCAACGGCCGTCCGCCGAGATCTGCGGCAGGTCGCACGGACAAGACAGAGTTTCTTTCAACCGCAGTTCGATGTCACTCAGCTTAAGTTTCTCCGCCTGGTGCCACTGTAAGCACTTCGTGCGAGCCGCAGACGTCGATAAATACTAAGCGGAAAGAAGTATTTGCCCACCTCGCCTGCAAACATGACACCGTAAAGCCTATTTGAGCAAAAAGCTTACGTTCTATGTGATTTTGTAAACGGGCACGATCGAAAAGTATGTATAAAAAATATACCTACACCCATCTGTAACATTGGACGGGCGACGGCGGGAGAAGGAAGACTAAAATTGAATTAGTACTGTTCTCTCTGTCTCTCTGTCTCTCTGTCTCTGTCTCTGTCTCTCTCTCTCTCTCTCTCTCTCTCTCTCTCTCTCTCTCTCTCTCTCTCTCTCTCTCTCTCTATATATATATATATATATATATATATATATATATATATCTCTCCCAATCTCTCTCTCTCTCTATCTATCTATCTCTATCTCTACCCCTCTCTCTATCTCTCTCTCTCTCTCTCTCTCTCTATATATATATATATATATATATATATATATATATATATATATATATATATATATATATATATATATATATATATATATAAATATATATATATATATATATATATTTAAATATAAACTTGCATTAGGTAAAAACGAAAATGTGGCGATTTCAAATACCACCTGCAAATACACGTGCCTTTTGCTCCCGACAATTTGTACGAATTGTACAATTTCGTGCCAATGACTACCGGAGATAAATAACGGAGGTGCAATATCTGTCAACCACAGTATGGGAACGACGAACTTAACACCAACTACCTTGCATATTTACCTGTATACACAGTTCTACGTATATTCGTCGTTTTCCAAAACATTGCTATTCCTGACACTAAGTAATTAACTGTGATCTTTTCAGTAAATCAATAACCCCCGACAAGTTATCCCCACACATACATATCCCGAAACATTATCAGAACAGTTTGTGTTCAACTCGAGTCCACCTGTGTTCCCGACGAGTTCGCCAATACGAAAGGCGCTCGTGGTGTTCGACATCCACAACGTCTTCGTCCGGATCCTCCTGTAGCGGGTCACATAGTAGCCGACGGTGCTGGGACGTATGTGTAGAGTGCGGTCCCAGCCGACTGACTCGTACAGGTAGAGCGCGTACGTCTTCCTCTGTATCGTGTCACTCATAAACACCAGTTGAAACGTGTTCGGCTGTAAATGACAAGGTATAGGAACTACACAACGGATTTGCTAGTGCGTACATGGTTTGAAATATTCAATACGGAGTTTCCCGATAACTCAACCATGTAAGTGACACATCACCCCAAAAAATATTTCTTCAAATTTTTATATAATTGAAAATCAATCAGTAACGTTACCATCGGGTATCATCTTAATGGGCGACCTCAACAAGATGAAGGAGTCTTGTTTGAAACGAAATCACAATCTGAAACAAATCTTCGACCAACCAACATAAGGAAATGCGATACTAGATTACATTTACACAAACATTCCTGACTTATAGCGCGAGGTGGGCCGTGTGTACTCCTTCGACGTTTGTTATCAGTGCGCCCATTGGCCTGACAGACCACGAGGTGACCGTGTGTACTCCTTCGACGTCTGCGAAATATACCGAACCAGTGGTTACAAAAACGTCCTCGCGCAGTCACAAACCCAGTGACCGAGCTTGTTTTTCGGCAGCGTTCAGCCTCGGCTCACGGGAAACGCTATTCCACCTACCAACCTGCGGACAACTGAACTTCTTCAATTCTAGCATCAGAACGTTGCTTGACTTGCATCTTCCAGAACCTGTAATCAGACGATGTTCCAGCGACATGCCCTATCTTATACGTCGTCGTCAGAATGCGCCTCTTTCTGGAAACCGACTGCAGAAACAAATTTAATCGTGGGAGAAAATCATTGCCATGAAAGTACTACCAACAAAAAATCCAGTCTCTCGAAAATTAACACCCAAAACGATGGTGGAACAATGTGAAAGATCTTGTGGGTGTTAAAGTAAAGTGTGACAATCTACAAGGCCTTGCTAACAAGCATTGCTCTGGCAACCTCGGTATTCTTGACAACGACATAATTTATAAATTATGTGACTTCTTCGAATCCGTGTCAAGTGACTTTACTCCCCGTCACCCGATGATACCTTCTTACCACCGGGAGCTGACACCGCCATCCCAGATACCTTCTTACCACCGGGAGCTGACACCGCCATCCCAGATCATACCTTCTTACCACCGGAAGCCGACACCGCCATCCCAGATGATACCTTCTTACCACCGGGAGCTGACACCGCCATCCCAGATGATACCTTCTTACCACCGGGAGCTGACACCGCCATCCCAGATGATACCTTCTTACCACCGGGAGCTGACACCGCCATCCCAGATGATACCTTCTTACCACTGGGAGCCGACACCGCCATCCCAGATGATACCTTCTTACCACCGGGAGCTGACACCGCCATCCCAGATGATACCTTCTTACCACCGGGAGCTGACACCGCCATCCCAGATGATACCTTCTTACCACCGGGAGCTGACACCGCCATCCCAGATGATACCTTCTTACCACCGGGAGCTGACACCGCCATCCCAGATGATACCTTCTTACCACCGGGAGCTGACACCGCCATCCCAGATGATACTTTCTTACCACTGGGAGCTGACACCGCCATCCCAGATGATACCTTCTTACCACTGGAAGCCGACACCGCCATCTCAGATGATACCTTCTTACCACTGGAAGACGACACCGCCATCCCAGATGATACTTTCTTACCACTGGGAGCTGTCACCGCCATCCCAGATGATACCTTCCTACCACCGGGAGCTGACACCGCCATCCCAGATGATACCTTCTTACCACCGGGAGCCGACGCCGCCATCCCAGATGATACCTTCTTACCACCGGAAGCCGACACCGCCATCCCAGATGATACCTCTTACCACCGGGAGCCGACACCGCCATCTCAGATGATACCTTCTTACCACCGGGAGCCGACACCGCCATCCCAGATGATACCTTCTTACTACCGGGAGCTGACAACGCCATCCCAGATGATACCTTTTTACCACTGGGAGCTGACACCGCAATCCCAGATGCCTACGTCATAAACGTCAACGAAGTAGCCAAATCACTATCGCGAGTTAAAATAGACAAAGCAGTAGGCCCCGACGAGACCCAACTGGATCCTAAACGACTATGTCACCATCCTCGCTCCTCCCGTCTGTGATCCTACACGACTATGTCACCATCATTGCTCCTCCCGTCTGTGATCCTACACGACTATGCCACCATCCTTGCTCCTCCCGTCTGTGATCCTACACGACTATGTCACCATCCTCGCTCCTCCCGTCTGTGATCCTACACGACTATGTCACCATCCTCGCTCCTCCCGTCTGTGATCCTACACGACTATGTCACCATCCTCGCTCCTCCCGTCTGTGATCCTACACGACTATGCCACCATCCTTGCTCCTCACGTCTGTGATCCTACACGACTATGTCACCATCCTCGCTCCTCCCGTCTGTGATCCTACAGGACTATGTCACCATCCTCGCTCCTCCCATCTGTGATCCTACACGACTATGTCACCATCCTTGCTCCTCCCATCTGTGATCCTACACGACTATGTCACCATCCTCGCTCCTCCCATCTGTGATCCTACACGACTATATCACCATCCTTGCTCCTCACGTCTGTGATCCTACACGACTATGTCACCATCCTCGCTCCTCCCGTCTGTGCGAGTTTCAACAGCAACTTACGGGAAGGAACTGTGCCCATGCTATGGAAATGCGCCGACATTCAACATATTCCCAAAGTAAGACCACCGACGCTCATCCACAAATACCTACGCCCAGTTTCTCTCACGCCGGTCTTATCGAAGTGCCTGGAGAAATAATACGGACATTGTCAACGAAGTGCCTGGAGACAACGTCCAGGTCGACCCTAAACAATGTAGGTCAATAAAGGGAATATCCACTGTGCACGCAATGATCGAGCTAGTACATGAGTGGACATCCACTGAGCAAGCACTGGTCGAGCTGGTACACGAGTGGACATCCACTGAGCACGCATTGGTCAAGCTGGTACATGAGTGGACATCCACTGAGCACGCACTGGTCAAGCTGGTACACGGGTGGACATCCACTGAGCACGCATTGGTCGAGCTGGTACATGAGTGGACATCCACTGAGCACTCACTGGTCGAGTTGGTACACGAGTGGACATCCACTGAGCACTCACTGGTCGAGCTGGAACACGAGTGGACATCCACTGAGCACGCACTGGTCGAGCTGGTACATGAGTGGACATCCACTGATCACGCATTGGTCGAGCTGGTACACGAGTGGACATCCACTGAGCACGCACTGGTCGAGCTGGTACACGAGTGGACATCCACTGACCACGCACTGGTCGAGCTGGTACATGAGTGGACATCCACTGAGCACGCACTGGTCGAGCTGGTACACGAGTGGACATCCACTGACCACGCACTGGTCGTGCTGGTACACGAGTGGACATCCACTGAGCACGCACTGGTCGAGCTGGTACACGAGTGGACATCCACTGACCACGCACTGGTCGAGCTGGTACATGAGTGGACATCCACTGAGCACGCACTGGTCGAGCTGGTACACGAGTGGACATCCACTGACCACGCACTGGTCGAGCTGGTACATGAGTGGACATCCACTGAGCACGCACTGGTCGAGCTGGTACACGAGTGGACATCCACTGACCACGCACTGGTCGTGCTGGTACATGAGTGGACATCCACTGAGCACGCACTGGTCGAGCTGGTACACGAGTGGACATCCACTGACCACGCACTGGTCGAGCTGATACATGAGTGGACATCCACTGAGCACGCACTGGTCGAGCTGGTACACGAGTGGACATCCACTGACCACGCACTGGTCGAGCTGGTGCACTAGTGGACATCCACTGAGCACTCACTGGTCGAGCTGGTACATGAGTGGACATCCACTGATCACGCATTGGTCGAGCTGGTACACGAGTGGACATCCACTGAGCACGCACTGGTCGAGCTGGTACATGAGTGGACATCCACTGACCACGCACTGGTCGAGCTGGTACATGAGTGGACATCCACTGAGCACGCACTGGTCGAGCTGGTACACGAGTGGACATCCACTGACCACGCACTGGTCGAGCTGGTACATGAGTGGACATCCACTGAGCACGCACTGGTCGAGCTGGTACACGAGTGGACATCCACTGACCACGCACTGGTCGAGCTGGTGCACTAGTGGACATCCACTGAGCACTCACTGGTCGAAATGGTACATGAGTGGACATCCACTGAGCACGCATTGGTCGAGCTGGTACACGAGTGGACATCCACTGAGCACGCACTGGTCGAGCTGGTACATGAGTGGACATCCACTGACCACGCACTGGTCGAGCTGGTACATGAGTGGACATCCACTGAGCACGCACTGGTCGAGCTGGTACACGAGTGGACATCCACTGACCACGCACTGGTCGTGCTGGTACATGAGTGGACATCCACTGAGCACTCACTGGTCGAGCTGGTACACGAGTGGACATCCACTGAGCACTCACTGGTCGAGCTGGTACATGAGTGGACATCCACTGAGCACGCATTGGTCGAGCTGGTACACGAGTGGACATCCACTGAGCACGCACTGGTCGAGCTGGTACACGAGTGGACATCCACTGAGCACGCACTGGTCGAGCTGGTACATGAGTGGACATCCACTGAGCACGCACTGGTCGAGCTGGTACACGAGTGGACATCCACTGAGCACTCACTGGTCGAGCTGGTACATGAGTGGACATCCACTGAGCACTCACTGGTCGAGCTGGTACACGAGTGGACATCCACTGAGCACTCACTTGTCGAGTTGGTACATGAGTGGACATCCACTGAGCACGCACTGGTCGAGCTGGTACACGAGTGGACATCCACTGAGCACGCACTGGTCGAGCTGGTACACGAGTGGACATCCACTGAGCACGCACTGGTCGAGCTGGTACACGAGTGGACATCCACTGAGCACGCATTGGTCGAGCTGGTACATGAGTGGACATCCACTGAGCACGCATTGGTCGAGCTGGTACACGAGTGGACATCCACTGACCACGCACTGGTCGAGCTGGTACATGAGTGGACATCCACTGAGCACTCACTGGTCGAGCTGGTACACGAGTGGACATCCACTGAGCACTCACTGGTCGAGCTGGTACACGAGTGGACATCCACTGACCACGCACTGGTCGAGCTGGTACACGAGTGGACATCCACTGAGCACTCACTGGTCGAGCTGGTACACGAGTGGACATCCACTGAGCGCGCACTGGTCGAGCTGGTACACGAGTGGACATACACTGAGCACTCACTGGTCGAGCTGGTACACGAGTGGACATCCACTGAGCACTCACTGGTCGAGTTGGTACATGAGTGGACATCCACTGAGCACTCACTGGTCGAGCTGGTACACGAGTGGACATCCACTGAGCACTCACTGGTCGAGCTGGTACACGAGTGGACATCCACTGAGCACGCATTGGTCGAGCTGGTACATGAGTGGACATCCACTGAGCACGCATTGGTCGAGCTGGTACACGAGTGGACATCCACTGACCACGCACTGGTCGAGCTGGTACATGAGTGGACATCCACTGAGCACTCACTGGTCGAGCTGGTACACGAGTGGACATCCACTGACCACGCACTGGTCGAGCTGGTACACGAGTGGACATCCACTGACCACGCACTGGTCGAGCTGGTACACGAGTGGACATCCACTGAGCGCGCACTGGTCGAGCTGGTACACGAGTGGACATCCACTGAGCACTCACTGGTCGAGCTGGTACACGAGTGGACATCCACTGAGCACTCACTGGTCGAGCTGGTACACGAGTGGACATCCACTGAGCACTCACTGGTCGAGCTGGTACACGAGTGGACATCCACTGAGCACGCACTGGTCGAGCTGGTACACGAGTGGACATCCACTGAGCACGCACTGGTCGAGCTGGTACACGAGTGGACATCCACTGAGCACGCACTGGTCGAGCTGGTACACGAGTGGACATCCACTGAGCACTCACTGGTCGAGCTGGTACACGAGTGGACATCCACTGAGCACGCACTGGTCGAGCTGGTACACGAGTGGACATCCACTGAGCACTCACTGGTCGAGCTGGTACACGAGTGGACATCCACTGACCACGCACTGGTCGAGCTGATACATGAGTGGACATCCACTGAGCACGCACTGGTCGAGCTGGTACACGAGTGGACATCCACTGACCACGCACTGGGTCGAGCTGGTGCACTAGTGGACATCCACTGAGCACTCACTGGTCGAAATGGTACATGAGTGGACATCCACTGATCACGCATTGGTCGAGCTGGTACACGAGTGGACATCCACTGAGCACGCACTGGTCGAGCTGGTACATGAGTGGACATCCACTGACCACGCACTGGTCGAGCTGGTACATGAGTGGACATCCACTGAGCACGCACTGGTCGAGCTGGTACACAGTGGACATCCACTGACCACGCACTGGTCGAGCTGGTACATGAGTGGACATCCACTGAGCACGCACTGGTCGAGCTGGTACACGAGTGGACATCCACTGACCACGCACTGGTCGAGCTGGTGCACTAGTGGACATCCACTGAGCACTCACTGGTCGAAATGGTACATGAGTGGACATCCACTGAGCACGCATTGGTCGAGCTGGTACACGAGTGGACATCCACTGAGCACGCACTGGTCGAGCTGGTACATGAGTGGACATCCACTGACCACGCACTGGTCGAGCTGGTACATGAGTGGACATCCACTGAGCACGCACTGGTCGAGCTGGTACACGAGTGGACATCCACCTGACCACGCACTGGTCGTGCTGGTACATGGTGGACATCCACTGAGCACTCACTGGTCGAGCTGGTACACGAGTGGACATCCACTGAGCACTCACTGGTCGAGCTGGTACATGAGTGGACATCCACTGAGCACGCATTGGTCGAGCTGGTACACAGTGGACATCCACTGAGCACGCACTGGTCGAGCTGGTACACGAGTGGACATCCACTGAGCACGCACTGGTCGAGCTGGTACATGAGTGGACATCCACTGAGCACGCACTGGTCGAGCTGGTACACGAGTGGACATCCACTGAGCACTCACTGGTCGAGTTGGTACATGAGTGGACATCCATTGAGCACTCACTGGTCGAGCTGGTACACGAGTGGACATCCACTGAGCACTCACTTGCCGAGTTGGTACATGAGTGGACATCCACTGAGCACGCACTGGTCGAGCTGGTACACGAGTGGACATCCACTGAGCACGCACTGGTCGAGCTGGTACACGAGTGGACATCCACTGAGCACGCACTGGTCGAGCTGGTACACGAGTGGACATCCACTGAGCACTCACTGGTCGAGAGCTGGTACACGAGTGGACATCCACTGAGCACGCACTGGTCGAGCTGGTACACGCAGTGGACATCCACTGAGCACGCACTGGTCGAGCTGGTACACGCAGTGGACATCCACTGACCACGCACTGGTCGAGCTGATACATGAGTGGACATCCACTGAGGCACGCACTGGTCGAGCTGGTACACGAGTGGACATCCACTGACCACGCACTGGTCGAGCTGGTGCACTAGTGGACATCCACTGAGCACTCACTGGTCGAGCTGGTACATGAGTGGACATCCACTGATCACGCATTGGTCGAGCTGGTACACGAGTGGACATCCACTGAGCACGCACTGGTCGAGCTGGTACATGAGTGGACATCCACTGACCACGCACTGGTCGAGCTGGTACATGAGTGGACATCCACTGAGCACGCACTGGTCGAGCTGGTACACGAGTGGACATCCACTGACCACGCACTGGTCGAGCTGGTACATGAGTGGACATCCACTGAGCACGCACTGGTCGAGCTGGTACACGAGTGGACATCCACTGACCACGCACTGGTCGAGCTGGTGCACTAGTGGACATCCACTGAGCACTCACTGGTCGAAATGGTACATGAGTGGACATCCACTGAGCACGCATTGGTCGAGCTGGTACACGAGTGGACATCCACTGAGCACGCACTGGTCGAGCTGGTACATGAGTGGACATCCACTGACCACGCACTGGTCGAGCTGGTACATGAGTGGACATCCACTGAGCACGCACTGGTCGAGCTGGTACACGAGTGGACATCCACTGACCACGCACTGGTCGTGCTGGTACATGAGTGGACATCCACTGAGCACTCACTGGTCGAGCTGGTACACGAGTGGACATCCACCGAGCACTCACTGGTCGAGCTGGTACATGAGTGGACATCCACTGAGCACGCATTGGTCGAGCTGGTACACGAGTGGACATCCACTGAGCACACTGGTCGAGCTGGTACACGAGTGGACATCCACTGAGCACGCACTGGTCGAGCTGGTACGCGGCTGAGTGGACATCCACTGAGCACGCACTGGTCGAGCTGGTACATGAGTGGACATCCACTGAGCACTCACTGGTCGAGCTGGTACACGAGTGGACATCCACTGAGCACTCACTTGTCGAGTTGGTACATGAGTGGACATCCACTGAGCACGCACTGGTCGAGCTGGTACACGAGTGGACATCCACTGAGCACGCACTGGTCGAGCTGGTACATGAGTGGACATCCACTGAGCACGCACTGGTCGAGCTGGTACACGAGTGGACATCCACTGAGCACGCATTGGTCGAGCTGGTACATGAGTGGGACATCCACTGAGCACGCATTGGTCGAGCTGGTACACGGTGGACATCCACTGACCACGCACTGGTCGAGCTGGTACATGAGTGGACATCCACACTCACTCGAGCTGGACACCGGTGACATCCACGAGCACTCACTGGGTACACGAGTCACCACTGAGCACTCACTGGTCGAGCTGGTACACGAGTGGACATCCACTGACCACGCACTGGTCGAGCTGGTACACGAGTGGACATCCACTGAGCACTCACTGGTCGAGCTGGTACACGAGTGGACATCCACTGAGCGCGCACTGGTCGAGCTGGTACACGAGTGGACATACACTGAGCACTCACTGGTCGAGCTGGTACACGAGTGGACATCCACTGAGCACTCACTGGTCGAGTTGGTACATGAGTGGACATCCACTGAGCACTCACTGGTCGAGCTGGTACACGAGTGGACATCCACTGAGCACTCACTGGTCGAGGCTGGTACACGAGTGGACATCCACTGAGCACGCATTGGTCGAGCTGGTACATGAGTGGACATCCACTGAGCACGCATTGGTCGAGCTGGTACACGGTGGACATCCACTGACCACGCACTGGTCGAGCTGGTACATGAGTGGACATCCACTGAGCACTCACTGGTCGAGCTGGTACACGAGTGGACATCCACTGACCACGCACTGGTCGAGCTGGTACACGAGTGGACATCCACTGACCACGCACTGGTCGAGCTGGTACACGAGTGGACATCCACTGAGCGCGCACTGGTCGAGCTGGTACACGAGTGGACATCCACTGAGCACTCACTGGTCGAGCTGGTACACGAGTGGACATCCACTGAGCACTCACTGGTCGAGCTGGTACACGAGTGGACATCCACTGAGCACGCACTGGTCGAGCTGGTACACGAGTGGACATCCACTGAGCACGCACTGGTCGAGCTGGTACACGAGTGGACATCCACTGAGCACGCACTGGTCGAGCTGGTACACGAGTGGACATCCACTGAGCACGCACTGGTCGAGCTGGTACACGAGTGGACATCCACTGAGCACTCACTGGTCGAGCTGGTACACGAGTGGACGTCCACTGAGGCACTCAATGGTCGAGCTGGTACAGGAGTGGACATCCACTGAGCACGCGCTGGTCGAGCTGGTACATGAGTGGACATCCACTGAGCACTCACTGGTCGAGCTGGTACACGAGTGGACATCCACTGAGCACTCACTGGTCGAGCTGGTACACGAGTGGACATCCACTGACCACGCACTGGTCGAGCTGGTACATGATTGGACATCCACTGAGCACTCACTGGTCGAGCTGGTACACCAGTGGGCGTCCACTGAGCACTCACTGGTCGAGCTGGTACACGAGTGGACATCCACTGAGCACGCACTGGTCGAGCTGGTACACGAGTGGACATCCACTGAGCACGCACTGGTCGAGCTGGTACACGAGTGGACATCCACTGAGCACGCACTGGTCGAGCTGGTACACGAGTGGACATCCACTGACAACGCAATGGTCGAGCTGGTACAAGAGTGGACATCCACTGAGCACGCAGTGGTCGAGCTGGTACACGGGTGGACATCCACTGACCACGCATTGGTCGAGCTGGTACACGGGTGGACATCCACTGAGCACGCACTGGTCGAGCTGGTACATGAGTGGACATCCACTGAGCACTCACTGGTCGAGCTGGTACATGAGTGGACATCCACTGAGCACTCACTGGTCGAGCTGGTACACGAGTGGACATCCACTGAGCACTCACTGGTCGAGCTGGTACATGAGTGGACATCCACTGAGCACTCACTGGTCGAGCTGGTACACGAGTGGACATCCACTGAGCACTCACTGGTCGAGTTGGTACACGAGTGGACATCCACTGAGCACTCACTGGTCGAGCTGGTACACGAGTGGACATCCACTGAGCACTCACTGGTCGAGTTGGTACACGAGTGGACGTCCACTGAGCACTCACTGGTCGAGCTGGTACACGAGTGAACGTCCACTGAGCACTCACTGGTCGAGGTGGTACACGAGTGGACATCCACTGAGCACTCACTGGTCGAGCTGGTACATGAGTGGACATCCACTGAGCACTCACTGGTCGAGCTGGTACATGAGTGGACATCCACTGAGCACTCACTGGTCGAGCTGGTACACGAGTGGACATCCACTGAGCACTCACTGGTCGAGCTGGTACACGAGTGGACATCCACTGAGCACTCACTGGTCGAGCTGGTACATGAGTGGACATCCACTGAGCACGCATTGGTCGAGCTGGTACACGAGTGGACATCCACTGAGCACGCACTGGTCGAGCTGGTACACGAGTGGACATCCACTGAGCACTCACTGGTCGAGCTGGTACACGAGTGGACATCCACTGAGCACGCACTGGTCGAGCTGGTACACGAGTGGACATCCACTGAGCACTCACTGGTCGAGCTGGTACACGAGTGGACATCCACTGAGCACGCACTGGTCGAGCTGGTACACGAGTGGACATCCACTGAGCACGCACTGGTCGAGCTGGTACATGAGTGGACATCCACTGAGCACTCACTGGTCGAGCTGGTACACGAGTGGACATCCACTGAGCACTCACTGGTCGAGCTGGTACACGAGTGGACATCCACTGACCACGCACTGGTCGAGCTGGTACATGATTGGACATCCACTGAGCACTCACTGGTCGAGCTGGTACACCAGTGGGCGTCCACTGAGCACTCACTGGTCGAGCTGGTACATGAGTGGACATCCACTGAGCACGCACTGGTCGAGCTGGTACACGAGTGGACATCCACTGAGCACGCACTGGTCGAGCTGGTACACGAGTGGACATCCACTGAGCACGCACTGGTCGAGCTGGTACACGAGTGGACATCCACTGACCACGCATTGGTCGAGCTGGTACATGAGTGGACATCCACTGAGCACGCATTGGTCGAGCTGGTACACGGGTGGACATCCACTGACCACGCATTGGTCGAGCTGGTACACGGGTGGACATCCACTGAGCACGCACTGGTCGAGCTGGTACATGAGTGGACATCCACTGAGCACTCACTGGTCGAGCTGGTACATGAGTGGACATCCACTGAGCACTCACTGGTCGAGCTGTACACGAGTGGACATCCACTGAGCACTCACTGGTCGAGCTGGTACATGAGTGGACATCCACTGAGCACTCACTGGTCGAGCTGGTACACGAGTGGACATCCACTGAGCACTCACTGGTCGAGTTGGTACACGAGTGGACATCCACTGAGCACTCACTGGTCGAGCTGGTACACGAGTGGACATCCACTGAGCACTCACTGGTCGAGTTGGTACACGAGTGGACATCCACTGAGCACTCACTGGTCGAGCTGGTACACGAGTGGACGTCCACTGAGCACTCACTGGTCGAGTTGGTACACGAGTGGACATCCACTGAGCACTCACTGGTCGAGCTGGTACATGAGTGGACATCCACTGAGCACTCACTGGTCGAGTTGGTACATGAGTGGACATCCACTGAGCACTCACTGGTCGAGCTGGTACACGAGTGGACATCCACTGAGCACTCACTGGTCGAGCTGGTACATGAGTGGACATCCACTGAGCACTCACTGGTCGAGCTGGTACATGAGTGGACATCCACTGAGCACGCATTGGTCGAGCTGGTACACGAGTGGACATCCACTGAGCACGCACTGGTCGAGCTGGTACATGAGTGGACATCCACTGAGCACTCACTGGTCGAGCTGGTACACGAGTGGACATCCACTGACCACGCACTGGTCGAGCTGGTACATGAGTGGACATCCACTGAGCACTCACTGGTCGAGCTGGTACATGAGTGGACATCCACTGAGCGCGCACTGGTCGAGCTGGTACATGAGTGGACATCCACTGAGCACTCACTGGTCGAGCTGGTACATGAGTGGACATCCACTGAGCGCGCACTGGTCGAGCTGGTACATGAGTGGACATCCACTGAGCACTCACTGGTCAAGCTGGTACACGAGTGGACATCCACTGAGCACGCACTGGTCGAGCTGGTACATGAGTGGACATCCACTGAGCATTCACTGGTCAAGCTGGTACATGAGTGGACATCCACTGAGCACGCACTGGTCGAGCTGGTACATGAGTGGACATCCACTGAGCACGCACTGGTCGAGCTGGTACATGAGTGGACATCCACTGAGCTCGCACTGGTCGAGCTGGTACATGAGTGGACATCCACTGAGCACTCACTGGTCGAGCTGGTACATGAGTGGACATCCACTGAGCACTCACTGGTCGAGCTAGTACACGAGTGGACATCCACTGTGCACGCACTGGTCGAGCTGGTACATGAGTGGACATCCACTGAGCACTCACTGGTCGAGCTGGTACATGAGTGGACATCCACTGAGCACGCACTGGTCGAGCTGGTACACGAGTGGACATCCACTGAGCACGCACTTGTCGAGCTGGTACATGAGTGGACATCCACTGAGCACGCATTGGTCGAGTTGGTACATGAGTGGACATCCACTGAGCACGCACTGGTCAAGCTGGTACACCAGTGGACATCCACTGAGCACTCACTGGTCGAGCTGGTGCACGAGTGGACATCCACTGAGCACTCACTGGTCGAGCTGGTACACGAGTGGACATCCACTGAGCACGCATTGGTCGAGCTGGTACATGAGTGGACATCCACTGAGCACTAACTGGTCAAGCTGGTACATGAGTTGACATCCACTGAGCACTCATTGGTCAAGCTGGTACACGAGTGGAAATCCGCGCTCGACGTTCCAGAACTTTGATCTGTATGCTTCGCGTTGGTTTCAACAAAGCCTTTGCTAGAATAGACCACCACACTCTACTTACAAAATGCACATCACTTGGACTCCCGAAATTCATCATCAAATGGCTGACATCTTTCCTGGGCCAACGCAAACAGCGAGTAAAGATCGGCAACGTGAACTCGGATTTCCCTACTGTCAACGAGGATTTCCCTTCTGTCGACGAGGGTGTCCCTACTGTCAACGAGGGTAATCCACAGAGAACAATGTTCGGTCCCATCGTCTTTAAACGCCACATAAATGACTTACAAACATCCTGTGTACATGTGAAATATGTCGATGACTGCACCCTGTGGGAAACATGTTCTCCCTCGGGCCACGATAGCTCACTACAAAAAAATAGCAACCGAAGTCGTGCAATGGACGACGACCAACAAAATGGCATTCAATTACAACAAGACGAAGGAGCTACGCATTTATTTCAAGCAATTTTTTTCAAGAGGGCATCATACTTCATAATGCTGCTCAACCAAGCTGGAGTCGAATGTTACAACTTCGTTAAGATTGACCCAACACTGGTCAGATCAGTGGTTGAGTAAGCTTGCCAGGTGTGGCACAAGAGCTGAACTAAACAGATGCAGCTCGAATCCATAC
>BSQZ01000085.1:1457500-1467500 GCA_033239005.1 Lamellibrachia satsuma | reverse complement strand
ACAACAACAGGATCATCAGACGAACCCATTGATATGCTTGACTACTCGCCATGACAGCGCAGTGTTGACCCTAAAACAACAACAGGATCATCAGACGAACCCATTGATATGCTTGACTACTCGCCATGACAGCGCAGTGTTGACCCTAAAACAACAACAGGATCATCAGACGAACCCATTGATATGTTTGACTACTCGCCATGACAGCGCAGTGCTGACCCTAAAACAACAACAGCATCATCAGACGAACCCATTGATATGCTTGACTACTCGCCATGACAGCGCATTGTTGACCCCAAAACAACAACAGCCTCATCACACGAACCCATTGATATGCTTGACTACTCGCCATGACAGCGCATTGTTGACCCTAAAACAACAACAGCATCATCACACGAACCCATTGATATGCTTGACTACTCGCCATGACAGCGCATTGTTGACCCTAAAACAACAACAGCATCATCAGACGAACCCATTGATATGCTTGACTACTCGCCATGACAGCGCAGTGTTGACCCTAAAACAACAACAGCATCACCAGACGAACCCATTGATATGCTTGACTACTCGCCATGACAGCGCAGTGCTGACCCTAAAACAACATGCATGTTACTGGACAACGTCTGCTTCGAGCAATCTGACGGATCACACGAGAGTTGCACGCAATTCGTCATTATTGCGTTGTGCATATCAGGTTCTATGTGAAGGCAAGTGTTAATGGCCATATCTTGTTCAAATATATATACATTACATATGTGTGCATATATGTGTTATTCAATGTCATGGCAAATCCGAAGCTACATTGTGGCCAAAACATTCATACAATTGACCTTAAACAGTGACAGATCATAGTCTAAACATGGAAATGTTTGTTTTCCGAAAATGCCGCGAGGTTAGTAGAATACATAGTGTAGAATACACATCTCCCATATCTACGGTGGGCGTACACGCTTGTATGCCCACGGTACACGCATGTATGCCCACCATACATGCATGTATGCCCACCATACATGCATGTATGCCCACCGTACACGCATGTATGCCCACCATACATGCATGTATGCCCACAGTACACACGCGTATGCTCACAGTACACGTATGTATGCCCACCGTACACGCATGTATGTCCACCGTACACGCATGTATGTCCACCGTACATGCATGTATGCCCACAGTACATGCATGTATGTCCACGGTACACGCATGTATGTCCACCGTACACGCATGTATGTCCACCGTACACGCATGTATGTCCACCGTGTACGCATGTATGTCCACCGTACATGCATGTATGTCCACCGTACACGCATGTATGTCCACCGTACACGCATGTATGTCCACCGTACACGCATGTATGCCAACAGTACACGCATGTATGTCCACCGTACACGCATGTATGTCCACCGTACACGCATGTATGTCCACCGTACACGCATGTATGTCCACCGTATACGCATGTATGCCCACCGTACACGCATGTATGTCCACCGTACACGCATGTATGTCCACCGTACATGCATGTATTCATCCTCGGGTGTTTTTTCATTCCGATTTCTTCTCTTAATTCCCCCATTTTCCTTCTGTCTTCTAGTCTCACTTTCTGCGAACTCATTTGTTCTCTGCTACCTGCAACTTATCATACTGTCTAAATGCCAGTGAAAGTGTTCCCAACCTATACACACGCGCTCTTACCACTTTAGCTGTTTCTTCAAAGTTCTGTCCCACATACTACCATCCACCCTCCACCCTCCACCCTCAACCCTCAACCCTCCACCTTCCACCCTCCTCCACGCTGCTGCTCCCGCTTGTAACTTCCTCTGCAGCTCAATCAGGTCCACGTCCTGTCTACATGTCCACATCACTTTGGTCTTTTTAAGAGTCATTCGAAGGCCATGGTTGTTGAAAATGTTACTCCATTCTTGCAACGCCTTAGTTCCTCATTGCCATAGGCTACCATTGCTAGACCGTCAGCATACAGTCACTTCCCCATTAGTTTCCACTGAACAGGTTCATCATCATTATGAAAAGTAGGAACTCAAGGCACGTCCCTGCCTAATCCTACTCCCACTCCCAACTCTAATCCTACTCCCACTCCCAACTCTAATCCTACTCCCACTCCCAACTCTAATCCTACTCCCGCTCTCAACTCTAATCCTACTCCCACTCCCAACTATAATCCTACTCCCACTCCCAACTCTAATCCTACTCCCACTCCCAACTCTAATCCTACTCCCACCCCCAACTATTCTGG
This sequence comes from Lamellibrachia satsuma, assembly GCA_033239005.1. Taxonomy (NCBI): domain Eukaryota; kingdom Metazoa; phylum Annelida; class Polychaeta; order Sabellida; family Siboglinidae; genus Lamellibrachia; species Lamellibrachia satsuma. The sequence goes on along the minus strand of BSQZ01000085.1, from coordinate 1,465,246 downwards.
ATGTTGTTGACATTGTGTACAAAATACCAATCTTGCATTAATATTATCTTTAGTGTTAGTGTTTCCTGGGCTACAGAGAAAACGTTCCTGAAATGTGTGGCCTCTTATCATGACAACTATCAATGTAACCCGCAGGCGTAATTATGCGTAGCAAACTTCAATATACAGTGTACGTGTGTGTGTGTGTGTGTGTGTGTGTGTGTGTGTGTGTGTGTGTGTGTGTGTGTGTGTGTGTGTGTGTGTGTGTGTGGGTGTGTGTGTGTGTATATATATATATATATATATATATATATATATATATATATATATATATATATATATATATATATATATATATATATATATATATATATATATATAGTATTTTATTGTATTGTAGTTGGGCCATGCTTGCCCATTCCCACAACCACCTTATGTTCTTCCTGTCATGTCTCGCATTATATAGTTTTTTTTCACACCGAATTAAATATGGCGTTTATAGAAATATACATTTTATTATTAAGCAATATAATTTTTCAACATTCAATTGCAAAACTAGCCATATTGTCGTATTAAAAATGCTTTAGAATTATTTGAAACCGTATAAAATGTAATGGTTGTTTTATTTTATTCGCTCTAAATAACATCGTAAGTACTTTAGTGGTCATCGGTTTCTTCGTTCAAAATACCATCGTAAGTATATTAGTGATCGTCACTTTCTTCGTTCAAAATACCATCGTCAGCACATTAGTGATCGTCAGTTTCTTCGTTCAAAATACCATCGTATATTAGTGATCGTCACTTTCTTCGCTCTAAGAACCACCGTCAGTATATTAGGCGTCGTCAGGTTCTTCGTTCAAAATACCATCGTAAGTATATTAGTGGTCGTCAGTTTCTTCTTTGTTCAAAATACCATCGTAAGTGAATACACTTACGATGGTATCGTCACTTTCTTCGCTCTAAGTACCACCTTCAGTACATTAGTCGTCGTCAATTTCTTCATTCAACATACCATCGTAAGTACATTAGTGATCATCAGTTTCTTCGTTCAACATATCATCGTAAATATATTAGTGATCGTCTCTTTCTTCGCTCTAGGTACCATCGTCAGAACATTAGTCGTCGTCAGTTTCTTCGCTGCAGCACCGGTGTCTTACCATAGACACTAAATGACTTACCATAGACACTAAATAACTTACCATAGACACTAAATGACTTACGTTCCGCAGTATTCAACATCACTAAGCTGCATTAGTCACCAGAACAACTGGGTATTGCACAACCACAACATTGGTATTCATCATTAACCTGCATTAGCCACGTGCCTGCTATTGTACAACCACAACACTCACCGTCACTAACTTCATTAGCCAAGGACCAGCATAACTGGCTAGTGTACAACCACAACACTCACCGTCACTAACTTCATTAGCCAAGGACCAGCATAACTGGCTAGTGTACAACCACAACACTCACCGTCACTAACTTCATTAGCCAAGGACCAGCACAACTGGCTAGTGTACAACCACAACACTCACCGTCACTAACTTCATTAGCCAAGGACCAGCACAACTGGCTAGTGTACAACCACAACACTCACCTTCACTAACTTCATTAGCCAAGGACCAGCACAACTGGCTATTGTACAACCACAACACTCACCGTCACTAACTTCATTAGCCAAGGACCAGCACAACTGGCTAGTGTACAACCACAACACTCACCGTCACTAACTTCATTAGCCAAGGACCATCACAACTGGCTAGTGTACAATCACAACACTCACCGTCACTAACTTCATTAGCCAAGGGCCAGCACAACTGGCTAGTGTACAATCACAACACTCACCGTCACTAACTTCATTAGCCAAGGACCAGCACAACTGGCTAGTGTACAACCACAACACTCACCGTCACTAACTTCATTAGCCAAGGACCAGCACAACTGGCTAGTGTACAACCACAACACTCACAGTCACTAACTTCATTAGCCAAAGACCAGCACAACAGGCTAGTGTACAACCACAACACTCACCGTCACTAACTTCATTAGCCAAGGACCAGCACAACTGGCTAGTGTACAACCACAACACTCACCGTCACTAACTTCATTAGCCAAGGACCAGCACAACTGGCTATTGTACAACCACAACACTCACCGTCACTAACTTCATTAGCCAAGGACCATCACAACTGGCTAGTGTACAATCACAACACTCACCGTCACTAACTTCATTAGCCAAGGGCCAGCACAACTGGCTAGTGTACAATCACAACACTCACCGTCACTAACTTCATTAGCCAAGGACCAGCACAACTGGCTAAGGCTTCATAGCAAATGCAAGTTCGTTTGAATGCGCAATTCAATGTTGAATATTTGAATGCACATTCAAATGCCTCCGTGAAATTGTAAATGCATTTGCATTTGCATACGAATGCGACCCACAAACATTTGATTTGTCAAATGCACAATCAAATGCGCAATCAAATGCTTACGTAATTCTTTTAATAATTATTATTGTTAGATTCACTTTCACAAGTTCACAACATGGCATTGGAAAAAGTGTTTTGTAGTGAGCAGTGTCCTCGGCAGATTATGAAATAATTGTCTGACCTGTGTATCCACTTCCACAATGCGCTTTGAAGAAGTGATCTCTAGGTCAATGGTCAATTGGTCAATGGCTCATGACTGAGCTGTTATTTAGACAACATGAAAAGACCAACTGGTCTATAAGTGGCTTCAGAGATTACGTATTCAATGAAACAATGCAGACTAATGACTCCCATGTGTTGTGTTGTGTAAACTGTCAATTGTCTATTCCTACCTCCCATTTCCACCACCTCTGCAGGCCTGGAACTGTGTGACTCAGTGTATGACGCTGCAGACTTGTTCATGTAGTGGGACTTGGTGATTACAATATTGTACTAATGCATTTATTACATAAATTAATAATGTGTTTGTGTATATTCTCCAAATAAAACAAAACACCAATATAAAGCCAAACGTTTGACATTAATTCAAATGAATTTGCAAATGTGTAACCAAAACATTTGCATTTGACTGCGAACCCAAAACATTTGCATTTTCATTTGAATCAAGTTAAACATTTGCATTTGCATTTAAATGCGTTGACATTAATTTGTTAAAAAGCCTGATTAGCTATTGTACAACCACAGCATTTCACAACATTCACCACCACTAACTTGTATTAGCCAAGGCCAGCACAATCGGCTATTGTACAACCACAACATTTCACAACATTCACCACCACTAACATGTATTAGCCAAGGCCAGCACAATCGGCTATTGTACAACCACAACATATCACAACATTCACCACCACTAACATGTATTAGCCAAGGCCAGCACAATCGGCTATTGTACAACCACAACATTTCACAACATTCACCACCACTAACATGTATTAGCCAAGGCCAGCACAATCGGCTATTGTACAACCGCAACATTTCACAACATTCACCACCACTAACTGGTATTAGCCAAGGCCAGCACAATCGGCTATTTTACAACCGCAACATTTCACAACATTCACCACCACAAACTTGTATTAGCCAAGGGCAGCACAATCGGCTATTGTACAACCACAACATTTCACAACATTCACCACCACTAACTGGTATTAGCCAAGGACAGCACAATCGGCTATTGTACAACCACAACATTTCACAACATTCACTGCCACTAACTGGTATTAGCCAAGGACAGCACAATCAGCTATTGTACAACCACAACATTTCACAACATTCACCACCACTAAGTTGTATTAGCCAACAATACGTGAGGCGACCTCACTTCAAACTGTTACACCGTAATACTTCAAACTGTTACACCGTAATACTTCAGACTGTTACACCGTAATATTTCAAACTGTTACACCGTAATACTTCAACAACTATTCAACTTCCGTACAAACCCATGTTTTCACTCACTTTTTCACGCATACACTTCACGTTGTGCAATCTTCTGCGACGATATTTCTAGAAGTCGACCAGCGCCTATATATCTATAACAGCCTACGCCACCAGGTATTCGCACTTGAACGGACAACATATCGCCAGTTCGATAGCGCGTCATCACCGGCCCATGTGATTCGCGAAACCGCAGTCATTCTCGACAGAAGCCCCTCCTACTCCAATATAACCTTCCGTCATTGGTCGTCCAACGCACCATCCATGTCGTGTCAACCCATGTCGTATCAATTAACGTTAGCAAACGATTGGTCACTAAAAAGGGCAAGGAGTGGGAATGCTGAAACTAAAAAAATGGTAATAAAAATTAAAACAAAAACTTGACGGGCATGATTATTCACACTGATTTTTCAGATTTTTAAATACCAAAAATAAACATTCAATATCATTATAACTCATGTAACCATTTAAAAAGATATATACATATATACATGAAAATAGACATTGGATCTTTACATATTGGTTAAAACATGTTGTTAAACAGCGGGAACCCTAGATAGCATTACATATTCAAATAATTTACTAGCAATTGTAGCAAGACCAAAAGGTCACCTACCTTATTTGTAATTATGCGAGCTCTGAGTGTAGTCATCATAACATCCGGTGTTGGCTAACATAGTGTGGTATTCGTCAGCATTGTCGTCAAACCTGTATGATATATTAGTATTAAAAAGAAGAATAGTCACATTAGAGTTTGTAATGTTATCAAACACCGTTGCACCAGTATGCATTACTCCAATTGTGGACAACCCGCATATTTATCAAACACTTATGCACCATTGCGTAGTAATCAAGCCGGATAACGCCCATCAATTTATTAAACATTATATCCTGTTTTCGTGTTGATAGTGTCTCTTCAGAAAAAGACAGACAAATCGGGGGAAATGATATGGCCCAATTGTCGAAACAGCAGCATGTGGCGCTAATCCCAGTCCTCTCGGTTGACTGTCCAACGCTTTAACCGCAGAGCCACCCGCTCACACTTTCTCAACCCCACCGAGGCACGAGGTACAAACATGGTGTGTCGTGTGTAAGGTGTAGCGCTTGGTATCAGCTTCGTCAAGAGGTTCCGTGGACTCAATTTTCGACGTGATTTGTAAGGAGAACCATTTTAACATTTTATTAGTATTTTATGTAAAGGTGCAGTGGTCGCTTACTGCAAAACGTGGATTTCTGTGTTAATCTACACCTGAACCTGCTCTGGTTAGCCTGATAGAGACCAGTCAAGCGAGACGTTTTCGTCTATTCATGGATGTGCGAACAATCTACTCGGTGTGTAGTGGTATGTGACCTGTTGAACTTGTTGGCGCAACATTGACAGAGTGTGTTTCTATTGGTGCAACTTGTGTATGACAGTGCACAAGACAGCAGTTGATGCGTTGGCGTACGAATGTCAACAGATCGACCAGCCTTGCGAAGATCTGCTGTGAGAACTTCGCTGCATTACGTTTCTACAAACGCACAACCTCGAGACGCCTTTAACAAGATTTAACAAGATTGCCATCCCAACCAACAAGTTCCAGATGGCAAGTGGACAAGGAAGCCATTGGCTTATCGAGAGTCCAACAATTGTCTCATCTATGTGTAGCCCGCCCTTATAAAATATCTGTCAATTCTATTTTAAACATATTCACACTACTAGCATTAACACAATCATTTGGCAGTTTGTTCCATTCATTTATCATCCTCTGTGAGAAAGAGTACTTTCTCATGTCCAACCTACACTGCTCCTTAAATAATGCTGCTTTGTGTCCTCTGGTTCTACTGCCTTCACCGAGGTGGCCGTAAAATCGCAAACTGCATCAAAATAATTCGTTAACGGAAACGTGGTTAGGTGTGTTAGGTGTGTTAGGTGTGTTAGGTGGTGTGGATGACACAATACCTGAGTTCTGCGGTGAGAATTTTTCATTCGTCCATCAACCACGCGGCGACACTCATCAACCACGCGGAGTCACTCATCAACCACTCGGTGACACTCATCAACCACTCGGCGACACTCATCAACCACGCGGCGACGCTCATCAACCACGCGGCGTCACTCATCAACCACGCGGCGTCACTCATCAACCACGCGGCGACACTCATCAACCACGCGGCGATACTCATCAACCACGCGGCGTCACTCATCAACCACGCGGCGACACTCATCAACCACGCGGCGTCACTCATCAAACCACTCGGCGACACTCATCAATCACTCGGCGACACTCATCAACCACGCGGCGACACTCATCAACCACGCGGCGTCACTCATCAACCACGCGGCGACATTCACCAACCTCGCGGCGACACTCATCGCGGTGTAGCAATTATGTTTCATTGTAACTCATCTCTCAACATTGTAACTCATCTCTCGTTCCACTTTTGATACACACGCCTGTGATACGTACTGGATTATCTTTTGATACACACGTCTGTGATACGTACTGTGTTATATTTTGATACACACGCCTGTGATACGTACTGTGTTATCTTTTGATACACACGTCTGTGATACGTACTGTGTTATTTTTTGATACACACGTCTGTGATACGTACTGTGTTATATTTTGATACACACGCCTGTGATACGTACTGTGTTATCTTTTGATACACACGCCTGTGATACGTACTGTGTTATCTTTTGATACACACGTCTGTGATACGTATTGTGTTATCTTTTGATACACACGCCTGTGATACGTACTGTGTTATATTTTGATACACACGTCTGTGATACGTAATGTGTTATATTTTGATACACACGTCTGTGATACGTACTGTGTTATATTTTGATACACACGCCTGTGATACGTATTGTGTTATCTTTTGATACACACGCCTGTGATACGTACTGTGTTATATTTTGATACACACGTCTGTGATACGTACTGTGTTATATTTTGATACAAACGCCTGTGATACGTACTGTGTTATCTTTTGATACACACGCCTGTGATACGTACTGTGTTATCTTACTTAACGTCCGTGTCGGATGCACTACGCGAGTGATCGTTGTTTACCGACCTCCAGCGCTTGCCTCCCGACGTCTGACTTGCTCTCGTGTTGTTGATATGATGTCAATAAAGGTGTGTTTAATGACTGAACGTTTTTTCTGTTTTGTTACATCGCACTGCGGCTATAAAAACGCCCGTCTCGTTGGTACGGGCAATATCACGTTTCCGACGCGTCTTCGGACAATGTTTAGATTCAGTAATAACCGCATGTGCAATTTCCGCGAGCACAAGCCTAGAGTTGCTTACAAATAGTTTACAAATCGTACTCACAGTAAAGTAGCTGGGATAATATATTTTTAATCAAACTTATTCAATTATGTCACACTTGTAGCATACGGGAAGGCCGATTTTCAAAATCTAATTCTTATCTAAGAAGCGTCAACAACAAGGAATGGAAGACCCCAGCATAAACTCAATTTAGAAACACATAGATTGATGAAGTTTATAACAGAAATGTTCAACTGGGTGTGAAGTAGTACTAAAAAATATATTGAATGTCACGCTTGATCAATGTACGCACGGGACGATCACGTGTACGCACGGGACGATCACGTGTACGCACGGGACGATCACGTGTATGCACGGGACGATCACGACATATTTTCTTCGTTGTGAACAGCATATACCTCTATATGTACTTCAGAACTCACTATAATAATTATTGTACTAATACTTAAAGTAATAATTATTGTACTGATACTTAATGTAATAATTATTGTAATGTTGTATTAGTTATCCTCGTGCAATAAAAGATAATTTTTAATCGATCCGTCTTCAACTTG